>BGPR01004815.1:23776-38682 GCA_013235015.1 Araneus ventricosus
TTCCAAAAATTCGAAAAAAATGTCCAATTTATACAAGTGAACAGAATTAGTTAAAATTCCAAAAATTCGAATAAATGTCCAATTTATACAATTGAAGTGAATTAGTTAAAATTCCAAAAATTCGAAAAAATGTCCAATTTATACATGTGAACTGAATTAGTTAAAATTCCAAAAATTCGAAAAAATGTCCAATTTATACAAGTGAACTGAATTTAAATCTTTCTTTTTTTTCTCTAGGATAATCTAAATGAATTTATGACGTAATACCTGCCCATGTTAATCGCATGATTTCTGGTTTTGCAATCGAATATCAAAGTTCTTAAATTAACTTTCACTGAACGTAACTGCTAAATACGAAAAAAATAAGACACTTGTCATGCTCCTCATAAATGCAAATTGTCTTTAAATTTTAGGTGTTAAACGTTAAACCGATCGGGATTAATAGAACTTAAATATTATTAACAGACAAAAGTAACAGCATTAACGCGTTTACGAATATCGACCATTATATTTATAAGACGCCAAAAATTTTATACGCTTGTATTTTACTTGATTTATATTTATAAAGATGAGACGTTGTAATCGATTTTTCACTGTATTCCTGAATGGCTAAAGTTTTAAGTTTTTTTAACTTTATGCGTTCTCTGACAACACAATTTTTAATATTTTTGGAGCTAATTTACCATTTAGTCGATTAATTTTATAAAAGTTTGATTCCATACGATTGGAGCCAACTGGAACTGAATTTGTGAAAATCTTAAATTCAAGTTTCCTTAATATTTGTAATAATGAAATATAAATCAAAAACTAAAAGTTGAAAATTATTTAATAAAAAATTTGAATACTGATAAAAATGTATCTTAAAAACTGTTTTCAGTAAATATTTCATGATTCATCTTTGATCTCTTTCAAATATACGTGCCACTGGTTATAAGTTTCAAATTCATCCAGAAAGAATTGCATGAAGTTAAACAAACATAAGCAGTCCTTAAAGGAAGAAAATGGATTCTCCGATTCTGATAATAAATGAATTGAATAATTCGCTAACGAAAACAGGACACTTCTCACCTAGATATTCCTAAGGATAAAGATTTCTCCCTTACCCTGAGCTAAAAGAATCCACTCAGCGGGTATAGATTTCATTTCTTCGCTTTATGTACACAGCCCCACTATGCCCACCATTCTCCCAATTAAACAATGTATCCTCTCCAGACCCGCATGCAGCTCTATAAGCTCTCTTTGCGAATGGGACACGTTCCCAGCTTTGTAAGGATAAAATGGGTGCCTTAAGCCTTAATTAGGAAAGTGACCCACCTGAATAGGAAGCCCTATTGGTAGGCTTTGAATGAAGATCGGGGTGTGAAATTGGGAAGGGGCTTCTGGTCAAGAGAAGAGACATGTTAACTCAGCGATTCCAATTTCCAAACACTCGTGAACCTGCTATTTGAGCCGCATCGCTTTCAAACACTGGTGAGAGTTTCGCCGATTCAATACCCCCCAAACGGAGACTAGTTGGGAACTATTGGCTGGCAATTTTCTTGTTGGTGATTTTCATCTGAGTTAAGCGTTGCCGGGAAAAGTATTCTTGCTAATGAGACAAAGGTAATTAGCTCTTATTGCGTTCCGAGGTGATATGTGAAAACTAAATTGAATAAAATCATCATAGACGGTAAAAATAGTTGAAAATATAAAATAATGAATAACCATCTTTCAATATTTAAGTCATATAACGGAATTTAACCCTCTTGTCTTAGGCAATGCACAAATAACTACTCAGTTAATTGATATGATTGCACGGACGATTCCTTTATAGCATTTTATAAAAATGAAATTCGCTTGTTGAAAAAGTAATTAAACTTCATAATTTGGATAATATAAGTATTCTCAAGTATTGTAAAAAATCGGGACTAAAAATATTGTGGCTTAGTTTAGTTCAGTTATATTAACGTCTCGTTTTGGGGCAACATGATGGCTATTGTGTGATAGACCTCGTATTTTGAACCGCGGTCAGATGACGAAGACGACACCTGAGCTGACAAGCCCCTCTCCAAACTTCCTCGCCACATAAGAGGGAGTATGTTTGAAACACTGCATATGATTTAACGTGCAACAGGCCCACATACACGGAGGAATTTCAGTGGAATCGGGTGTGGAAACTGGAACCTTTCGGCCCCGAACCCGAAACTTTACCACTAGGCCACCACTGCCTTAAAATATTGTGGGATTTTATAAGGAGATATATACGTGCGTGTACTTATAATAGGATGGCTAACTCTAGTACTGCAATATTAAAATATCGATGTTACATCATTTATGTAGGTCTTAACTCTTTAATCTCGAGGAGAAATTTTTCTTCTAGCTCCTTTAAAGCCGTGATTTTTTGGGAGGAAGCGACATGAATTGGACGTTTCCCAACCTGTGTGGAAATTTACCCCACCCCCATCTAAAACCTTCCCTTAAGGCGCACGAAAATGGGCTGTGGATGGCAAGGAGAATTGGACTCCTCCACCGCGTTTATCTCCAAAGCGATCTCAGAACCTCACCTCCCCTCAAAAGAAGCCAACCGCCTCAGACCGGCCTCCGTCGATGTTAAGGGGACATTTTAAATTTTTTTAAACCGCCCGGGGACCGCCTTCTTGGTGTGAGAGGGTTAAAAGTGTAAGGATATTACTATTGAAGACCTACTGTTTGATCTATATTTTGACATATTTCGAGATATATTCCTTTTTTACTGAAATATTTCGAATATAAATTTTTCTTCAATCAGTTCCGGAAAATGTACAGTTCAGAAAAGGTATGCCAATAGTTTCCCATAACAAGAACAAACATCAAGACAATTTCGATAATAATGCATCAGTTACTATTTCCAAATTTAATAAATAAAATGACTTTGTTCCCTTTCATTTAGAGTTTTGTTGTTGCATGTAGAGGCTCTTTCATTTCGGAGAAAAGATTATGAATTTAATTTCTTTTTACCGTATAAATTCTGAGAAATGCCCCGTTTTACTCCCAAGGCCTCTTGATATATTTTAATCCAACTTCAGATTTTTATCACTGGAAATTAAATAGGAAATAGTAGACTCATAGAACGATTATTAATTTATCCATTAACAAATATCACAAATATTGGTCATTCATAATTTTCGAATGCTTTGACAAGACATTTTTTGACTACTTTAGTAAGTGAAAAAAAATGATTTTTTTGTTCGGAATTATACGAAAGATTAAAAAAATATACCACCTGTTAGTGCTTGAATATCACTCACTTATCAACTATACAATTCTTTAACAGTAACTTGTCTTGAGAACGAACCGATATACCTTTTAGGATATCAATGCGTACAAAATATTGAACAAGTTTAGGAACATTATTTATGTTTGTCTTTAATTGATGTGGATATTTGTACATAAAAATAGTAATATTGTTTTAGAAACTTGTGTGACTAAACTTAATCCTTTCCAGATGGATTTTATTTAACCCTCAACTGGGGAGGTGCGGTCTCACAGACCGCTAAGAATGGCTTACCCATCACCCATACTCTGTTTTTAGTTCAATTGAATGGATTCGTCCTGTAGCTTCTCACTTTATGATCTTGACTGCAGGTGTACATTTTCTTGAAGTTTCGGCACCTGCCTTTTTTTATATTCCAGTAATTTCTTTCCTGGCGGTCTGGTAGACCGCAGCTTCCTGCCAGTCTTCCAATATTTTGAAAGGCTTATAGAGTGTCACTGAAACTTACCCTATTAGCACAAAATATTGTACTATATCTCCACGACGTCGTTCTATATTCTGAATGCCGTACAATATCGTGAAGATATCGTAACAATATTGAAAAGCATATTGTGTTATTAGGGTAGTCCTCTGAATATCATCCAACCTTCTGATCCTCCTCGTTATGACGAAGATCTTAAAAACTTCTAAATGAAATAGGAAGTGATTTAAGTGATGAGAATAATTGTACAAAGGATTTTTTTGATGAAAGTTCACATCAGAATTATCAGAATTTGATAATCCTAAGCTGAACTTTCTTCATGAGAACATTATTATTATTGAAGAATTCCTTTTAAGTGGTCATTCTAAAACAAAACGAACTATTAGAACTACTGCTTATAATATCATTCAACTTCCAGGATTGGTTTGTGGCTATTTCCTAAAGGCTATTGGATATGAATATTGTAAATTCAAACATCTTGTATCAAAATTATTCTGTAAACCCTATTATGAATGGAATGCAGTTTTTAAAAGCTCTCGTTAGAGAATTTTTTCCTCGACATATGAAGAAGAATCGAAAATCCAAAAATAAGCAAGAGTTGTGCTTGACAAAAAAGCGAATTTTAGGAAGTGATAAGGTAGCCCAGGAGATATTGATATTCCCGAAAGATCACCAAGTTGGAAGTGAGGAAAACTTTTAATTTATGACAACCAAAGAAGAAAAGAAAAATTGTATATTTATACATATTTTGTGAAAAGCATGTGTGTAGAATGCACTAAAAAGATTTTGTTATAAATGTGCGCAAGAATCTGATCTGAAATAATTCCATGTAATAAAAAGCCAGTTTTACCCTATGTGAATTTTGTAATTTTTTATATAGTGTTTAATTTTTTCACTAGATAATTTTCGTCATACATTTATATAATGGAAAATAAATATTACTAGAAAAATTTAAAAATATTCATGTTTTTTAAAGATTACTATTAGTTATAATATATATTCCGAGAAAAATGCATGTAGCAAAGTAATCAATCTTTCTGCTGATAATATAGTTTCAAAAATTAAAAAAAATATTTATTATATTAAGAGTAATATCTAAATAATATATAGGCAGAATTTCATACTGGCATTTTTGTTAGAAAATGTTATTCGAACTTTTAAAAAATGCGATCTCGTAGACCGCACCTCCACAGTTAAGGGTTACCTCCACAAAATTATTACCTCCCCAGTTAGGGGTTAATTGAGAGTGAAAGAAGTGGGCTACATTTCTGAAACACCAGATGATGAATTTCCGCATTTAATAAGGATAAAAGTCATAATAAGATAAGATAATTTTTACTTCAGTGGTAAGTTACAGTTTAGAGTATATGCCAAAGCTTTTTTTACATGTATGGAATTAAGCATGAATTGGCTGATTAAAAACAAACAAGATAAGTATTATAAAATGCCATCGAAACAAATTTCTTGCTCATTTTGTCCAAACATCGCAACCACTTTTAGAAAGAAAAGATCTGAAATTTAATAATACATAGTAGTCTATTTTTGGCACTTAATCAACCGAGAGAGCTGTTCTCCTGTTTCCAAGAAAATATCTTCCATTTACACTCAAAAGACCTAAAACTTTCGCAAATTCTATATGCACATAACCTTTTCTACACAGATATTTGACCCTTCTTTGACTTCCTAACTGTGAGAAAGTTGTGATACTGCATTACCTTTCTCAAACTGATATACGGAGATTATAGAATTACAGAATTTCAAGAAATTTTTGTAGATTGAAATTTAATATCTACACTTACATTTGAATAAGACAAATGTCTCCCAACAACTAAAAGTTTCGGAAAAGGTTAAAGAAAAACCTTTTTTGTAAACTGTTAAGCATAATTGGCATTTTATACTCAAATTCTTTTTCGCATTTTAATATTCTACTTAATTGAGCTATTCAATCCATTCACATTATTTCTCAGTCATTATAATCTTAGTAACTTTGTTTTGTCAAATTTTTAGAAGGAAAAAAGCTATTATAAAACTTAAGAATTTTGCAACGTTAGGATAATTATAATGAAGCTTTAAATTACGTGACTTCATAATAAAGTCATTATTTTTGTATGCGAAATATCTATAGTTGGAATATTTGCGTATAATGGACAACAGATCTGGTAATTCAAACAAAGAGTAATTTTTGATTATTAAACTTTAACTCAAAGCAAATTCAAATAAAAAAATATAATTGAATGAGATGTTGATTTAAGTGATAAAGAACAAAAATATTTAATTGAATATTCGTTATAAGATGGCAAAAGAATAAGCAAATTTATATTACGTTTCCTCGGTTAGAAAAATGTCTCGAGCTTTTATTGATACGGTGCCAGAAATGCTGAAAAGATGACCTTCTTACCTGGAAAAGAAACATAAAAGAATGAATGCATGAAAAAATAATAGACAAAGAATCGTTATATATTTCCAATAATAAAAGACATCATTAAAAAGGAATAAATTAACACATTGTCTGTTAAAAATTAATGAATCGTAATTACGTGTGCGCTAATGCTGAATAATTAGTTAATAGTTTGAGAAGTAAGACTAATTTGTTCTCCAACAAAAAACAATAACGTATTAAAACAACTTATTTATGACTCTATACAGAAAAAGTCGATTATTGTCATTTTTGTTATTGAGTGTGATTTTTACTGGATGTTTTTATTATAATGTTTTAACGTAGGACTACGTTCCTCCCATTGGGGTCTCAGGAAGAACTTTGATTCACACACCAAAACGCCAAGAAAAAAACGTTGTGTGGGAGATCCTTTATATCTCGGTAACTACATATGTTAAAATCATAACTACGATTTTTTAAACTATGATTATTAAACTATTCTTTTAACTATGATTCTTTAATTGATAAGCTTTCCCCATGATTCTCATACCAAACACACCAATGCAGCATTGATGTTGTACATTTTATTTACTTTTTCAGATGTGCAGAAAAAGTTTGAATGAACACAATTTCGACATTTGAAAACCATGTTCACAGCTAAACCATTGTGAATATTCTAATTCAAGAATAGCACCACTTGAAAAGCACTCAGAGCAACATGAAAATGAAAGAATACTGTTCAGAATTTGAAAATTAAAAATTATATTCTGTTCAACAATATTAGAATCATCTGCCAACACTGAATCGTATTTTAATTTTGATTCACTGACAGTGGGAACAGATTCGTCAGCTTTATCCATTTACAAAGTGCTGTCATTTGAAACAGAACGATTTGAATATCTGTTTCCTTTAAACTTCGTTTTATGAATTCGACTTTTATTTCTGTTGTCATACATTACGATAAGAAAATCAAATATATTAGCATACAATTATAAAGCATACACAATTATTTTGCAGAAAAGAAAGCTGGAAAATAGGCCGCAAAACCAAATTGAAAAGAAAGCAAACAATGAAATACTGTTGACAAGTTATGTAAAAATATAAGTTGTTGCCACATGCTTAAATTAAGTATCCAAACTTTAAAAACATACTAACATTATATGAATTCGAAAAATTTTTTAAAAGAATAAAAGAAAGAATTTTCGACATATTTCTGTCCCTTTAAATGCCACCTTCCGGTTATTTAAATGCCAACTTCTGGTCTTCGGGTTGTTATAAAACAATTAATATCTCGGTTTCTAATTAATGTACAGACAAAAGTCAATATGTTTTAGAAAGGTAAATGAATGAAAAATCCGAAACATCAAAAATAAAAAAATGTGAATTTTGGCCGAAAATCAACTTTTCAACGTGTTCGGATCGATTTAGCTATCCAGCTGCGGTAACGAGCCCAAAATATCCACAAAGAGGAAAGACTTCAATTTGCTTTCTTCCAGTAATAAGATAACACTAATATTAACTAAGAATAAGACTTGCTCTATAGGGAATAGTTGCTTATAAAGCTAAAAGTTATGGCAGAAGACATTCCCCACCACCTGCTGGTTGGTAGGAGCCGAAGCTAAAATAACGAGACACAATTACTCTTCATTGTCCTTAGGCTCCACTCAAGAATGGTGGACTAAAGGTCAGTATCGCATTTGATGCGTAAGACTATCCTGAACCTTGAGGTTGCTCTAATTTCCGGCAGTCATTTACCAATAAACGGATCAAATGTTTTGTTGAGGGCTGTTCCCAAAAGCGTTTTCTATATGATGCAGTTTAGAAGAATTCATAGTGTATCCTTTTATTGTGTTCTTTTTCCCCTGGAGTTTCATCTTTAAAGCATTAAAATTATTTTTACTCATGTTGGTCTCCTACAATCTACTTCGATTTCATCGAATTAGCTAAAGCTCAATTTTTTTAAAAAAAAAAATCGTATTTTCATGGAAATTTAGTTCGCATGCATAAAAATATTTCCTGAAAATTACATTTCTGAATGAAATAAAAAAATAAAGATTAGAATTGTTTCAAATGTATTTGCAAATGTTAATAATGAAATGGTAAATATTAAAAAAAACAAGAAGAATTTTTTGACAAATTATTTTTTTAATAGGATATATTATTTGTAATATATTATTTATTTTTAGTAATATATTATTTAATAGGATTTAATATATTTAATCTAAAATATATTTAATATAGTATATTCTGATGTATAAATACAAAATTTCATAATTCTGAGTTAATAATTTACAAAAAAAAACCTTCAGTCGAAGAAATAATGGAGTTAGAATTTTTTTTTCCTTCGGCGTACTGTGTACTACTGCAAATGTTAGAGCTTAAATGAAATTCCAAGCCTGTAGATGAAAAATTAAAAAAAGTTACCCCCATGTCCGTCATCCGGACAATACCGGATAATTAAATTGCAAATAGACAAAAATCACACAAATTTCATTTTAAAATGGTTGTCAAAGGATAATAAAAAATATTGTAAAAGCCTTTTGAATGGTAGAAAAAGGATTAAAAACAAGAAATTACTTGAAAAACATAATTTACCGAGCTCTATTTTGGGAAGAACAATGATTTTCTCGAGTTTTTTTGGATAAACTAAAAAAATGAATTGATTCCATTCCCGAAACGAAAAATTCTTGCAACGATTATATTGATAAGAAAGTCGAGAATCCAATAAAAAAACGGAATGCAGTTTCGTCAATTACTGATTTAATAGGAGCAGTTGAAAGTTGATATCCGGTATACCGGATACTAGGTCTGATAGAGTGCATTGTTCACTAGTGAAAAAAATTATACCCATGTTTAGACATGCAATGACTGCTTTCCAAAAATTTATGAATTTATTATTTGAAATTAATTCTTTTTTTGAAGAAACCGGATCCATTCGGGTTTGAGTCCCTTTTTATTGTGGCAGAATGAACGCTTATAGTATTCGCACAGATGACATTCTTCAGTTACAAACTTGGGCCGCGTTGTTATGAAGGGAGTACCTCATTTTCGGGAGCGGTAAATCGCTGGTAGAAGAAATTAATTCAATGATGATGCGTTCTGTATGCCGACCTGGTGAATGCTCAATTTTTCATCGCAGGTCATATCTACGTCGTCATCTTTTAGTGAAGTGGAAGCCTTTAGTGTGGAATACCAGTTCATGTGTCATTCTCGTCATCTGACAATGGTTCAAATTAGGAAGGCAGCTCCAAAATATTATGACCATAGCTATAGATCAAAATTCAAATGTAACATAACATCAATTACAAATTTATTTAAATTTTCTCTTAGGTTTCTACTCTGATTTTCTTTCGCTGAATTTGAGGAAATGTCTAACTCATCCGGATAAATTTAAAGTTATTCAGTGGCTTTATATTTCAGTACTATATTGACTAATGATCGCGGTTCTTCTAGAATTGTTTCAATCTACCACTTTTATATAAATTTTCAATGTATTAAAATATACTTCGAAAAGAAAACAAAACAATAAAAAATCTCTTCTTTACCTTATATATCTCTTCTTAAATATATAAATTCCAATATAGCATAGAATGTACTCAGACACTTTGCGTTGCATACTACATACGACCACTAGTCCGAAAATCATCAAAAAAACAAATTTTCTGATAAATGAAACTGTTACAGACACCTACACAATATAAGTGATCTGAACCAATTTTATAATATATATTCTCTCGGCATATAACTTATTAACACTTTGAACTTATTAACACTTTGTTCAAGTATCAGCAATGAATTTTCCCAGGCCCTCATCATTTACAGAACGAAACGCTCTGTTTTGTTTATGATCCTTAAACACTTCCAGTAGAAAAATACATTGACAACGCATGTAGACAACCGACAAGAAACTTAGTGTTCTTGTAGATAAATTCTTCGTTGAGCTTAATTGAAATAACGAAGCATACCGAAGCTCTACAAGGGATTTTTCGGGTCGATCCTAGAAATGAGAGCCATTTTTAGATGACGATAACAACCTCCGAGTCTGCGCCCCTCTCTTAAAATGTTACTTTAACGTGATAATGCTCATCCTACAATTATAAAGAGCAGGTATAATAGATATCATACCTAATCACCTTTTGTTGAACTCAAAATCGAACATGGGATTATCCAGTGTCCAAACCGAGGCACTATCATTAGATCCCCAAGGTCCTATTCCATCTGTAATGAAAAGCGTTTAAAAAAATTCGCTTTTCATAATACCGTGCTAAAATTCCACGCTAATGCATCTTAAAGATGCAATCGATTGCCATAATTTTACTACAAAATGCAAATCAAACTGGCTTTCTAACAAATAAAACCCCTACAGTTTCCTACACAATGTAAAAGCCCTGCACCAAATTCATAAAAAAGATCCTCTCTCCATATAACACCCTAATAAAACTTTGTTCAAGTACCAGCAATGAATCTTCCGAGGCCCTCGTCACTTTCAATAAGTATTCCTTCCTCGCAAAAAAAACTGAAAACAGAAAGGAAAAAAGAAAGGAAAAACCCATCGATATTTGCATTGTGCTAGTCGATCTTGCAAGAGAGCGAAATGATTAGAGAGGGGCAGCGGGGCAATAAGATATTCGACCGAAATGGCACCTTTCCAGAAAGCAGCGGAACGCAAACATTGAACCGATCCATCACCTACGCTAAGCATATCGTTAGCATTTAGAGACACATTTTAAGCTTCCCGGATCACTTTGCTTACTATGGCTGGCTATTCATCACGGGAAGCACTTCGGATTCAACCACCCGCCCGGAATGAGCAGTCCGGATAAAGTTCAAGCGGAAATGGAAGACCGAAATTTGGAGAACTGTCACCAGATCCTCTTACCATGTGTTTGATTCCACGTGTCTCTAATGTTTATTGTACGGAGGAGGGAATTCTAGAGCTGCTATAAATATAAAGTAGGTATTGTTTTCCGGAATAGTTTTATCTGTGGAGGTGGTTGTTTTTCTCAACTTGGGTCTCTTTCGGAAGAATATTCTTTGAAATAGTTTGTGAAATGTTTTCTCTAAAGGATGTACGTGTTTTGGTACTGCGGCATAAGGGGATAATGTACGGAGTTGATAATAATGTACTTGCTTAGGATATGAAGACGGTTAATCTAAGACAATTATAAGAAATACATGTACGATCATTCTACTGAATAGACTAGTTGTTAGGTCCTCTTACACAATTCATAGAAGTCAACATGTATTTAGACTTCGCTTTGCGAAAACAAACCCTTTTTGACCCTCTCACACCGACCGAGGCGGTCTAGAAATTTCCCCTTAACAGCGGCGAAGGCCGGTCTGAGGCGGTTGTCCTCTTTTGAGAGGAGATGAGGTTCGGAGATCGCTTAGGAGATTAACGCGGTAGAGGGTGCAATTATCCTTGCCCACCACAACCCATTTATGTGCGCGCTGAGGGAAGGTTATAATAGGGGGAGGAGTGGTGGGGATTAAAAAGTTAAAGAAGCAAAATAATTGAACGTTTTTGCTACCTTTGTTATTTTTACAATATTTGCTGTATCTTTTTATCAATATCTTTGTCGATGGAAGTTAATAACATCATATATTTTAACGTACCTTTAACTTGGTGGGATCTTAAATGGATGCTAGGATTATATTTTTAAAATCTGTCCTTCATTTTCACATTAGTGTGGCGTGGAAACTTGGAAAGTGTGACGCGGGTTAATATCTCCATTATCTCCATCTATGACTAACTCACATTTACGAAGTCTATTCAATGTAGACCTCGTGCGGCTAATAAAAGGATGCAAATCTGCTTAATAATCTATATACAGTTCGGGCTATGAGAAGCTCTGTATTAGCCTAATGGCTTACTTCTTACAGAAAATTTCCAAAATATTCTTTTGAATCCATCTCGAATAGTTCTTAGCCCTTGAAAAAGTGAAATAGAATGGATTCCCTTTTTTGTTCTTTGGTTTTTGTTTACTTCAAATTACTCTAGGATTCCTTCCTTTTTTAATTTTGGCTTTATTTGTATATCTGTCTATTGTTCTCTGTTTCTAGTTTTGCTGCTGCAATGGCGCGCATCTTAAACATTGTCGTAATTTTTCTAACTTCATTTCTTTTTACAATAAAATTCTTTTGTTCTTTTACTTTAAAAATATTTTTTCTTGTTCCAGTTTTAAATTTTGCTTCCTTTTTTAAAACTTTTTTTAAATCTTTTTAAATTTGATATATTTTTTCTTGTTGATTGTTTGCATACTATATACAGTTCAGGTCATTCCTTTCAGTTTTTGCTGATTTGTAATAAGTGATAGATCGCGATGGCAATAAAATGCGTACGTCGGAAATGCACGTTTCAGCAGTGAGTGCGCTAATATTGCGATTTACAGAAGAGATTTTCTCGCAACTGGAGAAGTACCTGAACTTCGAGAAAGCAGGCATATATCAAACATAAGGATGTAACCTTGAAGTGGGAAGGTTCGACATTCTAGTATCGAGATAATTTTTCAACCTTTAGGGAACTGAATCATTCTTTGTCAGTAGACCTGATATTGCTAAATTGAAAAAAAACCTAGAAGCTCAGTGAAAAGTAACTTATGCTACTTTACTTAGAAGCTAAAAATTACTCCAATAGAAAAAGGGAAATTATTGAACACAGTTGGCATATTTTCCTATTTTTACACGGTACCTACAAAGTTTTTGCACGGTTTAAAATAACTGAGCCTTATAAGCATATGTGATACAAAGAATTCATGTAAGGAATACGAAGTTAGTTGCATCAATTTTTTTATATTTTTATCTAAGAAATTTTATTGTAAAACCTTTATCCTTAAATATATTTAGCAAAAATCATTATCAACCAATGGCTTCAATAGAAATGAAAATAGTTTATGGTCTTTGGTTGGCTAAAAAATCTATCACCGTTCAGTAAAGAAAGATTAGAGAATACTAAATATTAAGAAGCCTCTCCGAGAAATTCCATATCTTAATAGATGAAAAAAATTTAAAGAAGCAGGCTCTATCTTCTAATGAAACGCTGCATTAGCTGAGATTCAGGAAAAAAATTCTTAACTTAAATATCTAAAAATGTAATTTATAAGCAAAAATAAATAATTATAAAATGAAAAATGAAAAAAAAAACATGCATCAAACTTGCGAACTTTACACGACACCCTATATAACTTAGGAATTTATTTAAAGAACCATATCGAAAATTTTCAGATACATATCATCAGCAAAGGATCGTTTCTACAGATTTTGAATTCTGTAAATAAGATTTATCGGAAAATATTATCTGTGTAACTATAAGAGAATCTGGTTGATCAAATCTTATCCATAAGTATATGATATTCTGTTTCCAGCACAATTAGCATCTCAAATGAAATGAAAAAAGGATAGTTAAAACATTACATAGACAGATATCGATTGAGAATGTCCGCAAATTTTTAATTGTTTGATAATTGTTACACTTGACTTTTTAATTGATTGATAATTGTTATACTTTACTTTTGAATTGGTTGATAATTTTTACACTTTACTTTTATCTGAAATTTTAAATCTTCCTTTTCAGCAAATATAAATTTATAAATACAAAATTTTCTATTTAATTATTAACGGCGTTAGAGCTTATGATATAAATTTAATTTCTTATTAATATTTTAGTCAAATAAAATAACTGAAAAATAGTAGCTCGCTTTTTATTCAGCATTCATCTGAAAAACATTTTTGTTTTTAGGAAAACAAATTTAACATTAACAAAAATTAACGCAGAATGTTTCATCAATTATATATTGTTTACTTTTGTAATTAGGTGCCAGAATAAAACTAACGAAAAGCCTGTATCTTTAAAACCTTCTATTTTTTATTTTTATTTCAGAGTTTAAAAAAAACACTTTAATATTGTATGAGCATTATATCATGAACACGCAAAACATTTGCTACAATTTTTCATTAAAATTTTCCCCAAAGATAATTCTTAAATGTGCTTTATATTATTTTCAACTTTTCTTATTCATTTAATTCAGTATAATTTGAATAGATCTTTCTTTTTCTAAGCCATGATATACAGAACAAAACTACTAGTATCATTATTACAAAAAGCTATTATTTGAAAAAAATTTTGAAGTAGGCAGAAGTTTATATTTAGTTATTTTTTTGTTTCAAATTAAAGAAAGACAAAGCTGTTTGTTTGACCAAACAAAAAGAATTAATTGAAGAATTAAAGAATTCTTATAAATAGTAATGTCAATTAATATTAGAACATTGAAGCATAATCAATAGTTAACATCTGCGAAAAAACTCCGTCTGAATTATCCCTATATCTTTTGAAGCAATCTTGTTTCCTTAGCATTAACCTATCCTGAGAGCAAACATTCCAATAAATTTATTTCTTTGTTTCAGATTATTTTTACTTAATATTTCAAAAAGTGCGTGTTGTTTATTGTGAAAAACGTCTGAAAATATAATGTATAGCACGAGACAAAAAAAATATCGTCGTCGAATATAACTAAACAAATAACGAATATGGGAAAACAAAATATTTGAACTAGAATTGCTTCTACTTGTAGGATAACAAACAGAAATCGCAATTTCATCAGATAAATTGTTAAAGCTTCCTTTATTTTTCCATTTTATTCCTTTGCGAGATTTGAAGTATGGTAGGTAGCTTAAAGGAATTGCAGAACACACATCCTCTTTTATTCAGATTATTTCTACTTAATATTTCAAAAAGTCCGTGTTATTTATTGTGAAAAACGTCTGAAAATATAATAACACAAGACAAAAAAAATATCATCGTCTCGAATATAACTAAA
>BGPR01004815.1:43682-54431 GCA_013235015.1 Araneus ventricosus
TCATTCCTTTACGAGATTTGAAGTATGGTAGGTAGCTTAAAGAAATTGCAAAACATCCTCTGGAGACAAGATCCACTCTATTGCTAGATTACAAACTCTCAAGTTCACCAATGATTCACACAGGTGAAGATAAGATTTCTTCTTCATGCTTTTAATCTAAGGTCAACCTTTTTCGATTTCTTATTTGGAAAGAGTTCCTTCTTTCTTTCATGAAATGTGGTGTGATGAAATGAAATAAAAATAAAATTAATAGAAAAGTTTTTAAAAACACACTTTTGTTAGTATAATAAAGAGTAGAATTTGTTTAATTTAACAATTTTCTACATTTTAGTCTTGAAGTTATAATTCATTATTATGAATAGTAGAAAATCACCCGTCATGGTATGACGGGTGCAAATTGCCTCTTCGTTCGAGTGATTTCGCATCAGTGCTTCTCTAGATTGAATTCATAATTAAGTTAGATTAAGAATAATGCTATTAATCTTAATCAACTAATATAATTAGTTACTTAATTAAGTGATCTTAATTATTCTATCAATTAAGTACGTCGATATTCATCGTAAAAAATATAGTAACCAATTCATGATTGTAAAGTATTAAATTGTAGTAAAAATATATACAAAATATGTACATAATAACTCAATAACCATAAAATTCTCAGCTTTTCAAACATAAGTATAAAGTTAAAATTTAAAAGGAAGTATTTTTCGAAATCCTAATAAAAGCAAAGCACTTCTCTGCTTGTCAAACGTTGCCCAAAAATATTATCAAATAATATCATCACGATTGAAGTAAATAATCAGATGCATCGTGACTTCCAAACTATATCACGCGCATGACATACCACTGACGCGATTTACTACTTTCTATTAAAATACGGAAATTAATTTGAAATATATGATTAATATAATTAAAAATTATTCAGGAACTATTGATCATAGAGAGATAAATTTTATATCAATCGATAGAAAATTTTATTTCATTATTTTAGAGCTATAAAATTTGAAATTAGAACGGCAATTACTTTTTAAAATTTAAAATAACTGAAATATAGGTAATTTATCAATGAAATAATGCTGTTTAGCATCTCGCATTACTATGGCGCAAATTTTATTGTTGGTGACGTCTGAGCTTTACCGGATGAGTGAGAGATAGATCTGGGCTATTATATTAATAATTATGGAATCTTAAAACAATTTTTCGAGAGTTTCACTATCAGGTGGCACCACTTTTATGACATAAAAATTGAATTTAATCAATTGATTAAGTAAAAAATAATCAACTGATTAAATTCAACTAATTAAGCTATAAAAATTTTAAAATAGTATATTGTCATCTAGAACACATAATTAGCACATCGGAAAGCGAGTTACAATATTCAAACTTTAGAAAAATCAACCAAGACCAGCAAAAAACGACCATATTGTAAGAAATATTATAATTCTACTATTTTTAAAATTATTTTAATTCTCCCTATGTATTAGTTTTGTACCGCTGCAACATCATCAGTCATTTTTCTACTTCGAAAAATGCTCTTTCTTACTATAGAAAAAGTTTTCACAAAAATCAGAAATCACTAATTAACGCTAATTTTTTTTACTTCATTATTGGCAATAATTTAGATAAAGCTAACAGATAAGCTAAGAGCAAGCTTTATAAAACTTTGAGTTCAGTAATAATCGAAATCACGTATTACAAAACTTTGACGACTTAACTAAAAATTATTGGGGTAGATAAGCAATTTTTGGGCAGTTAATATTACGATATTATTTTATGCAGCTTTAGAAAAATTCGTGTCTTCTTTATTGATAGAGCCATCATATCTCTTTGATACATTACATAAGCCCATATTTATTACATACTTTCCATTGTTTTATTTGATAGAAGATAAGTTACGCGGTACATGGGCAGCAACACAAAATTTTTAGAAACAATTCTAAATTCACAGATTCGACGCGGAAAAAATAGCAAAATTAAAAACTAAGCAAACAAATTCGCATAACCAGCAAAATAAATTGGAAAAAATGTATCGCTTAACGCGCTACGTTTCGAATAACGAGTAATGAGGGGGGGGGGGGGGAAGTCCCGGATTGTGTGTCTGCTACTGTCATATGCACGGAGCTTTTATCTCACCTAAACTCTAATCAAGCAGGGTGTCTAATACTTGTGCGTACAATTTTAACTGTAACCTGTTTCAACTGTTAATCGAACAATTTTTTCTAATAATAAACGTTTTGAATTGAATGTATGACTTAGGTTATTTTCTTAATTTGATGCCAGTATAATATTTAAGGCCCCTGTTTTTTAAAAACTATTTTTCTGCCATGCATTTACAGTTGTCGATACGCTACGTAACAAATGATGTTACGTATTTGAGATGCGTAACGAGTTGACTGACGTATTAGAAACAATGACGTAACGTAATTGATTTATTTCTTTTATTATGGAGAATAAAACAACATTTATGAAAATCCTATTTTAATTTTATTTGAATAAACATTATACATAATTTTTTATTATTAGTATTATTATTATTTTTTGGCATGGAAGGCATTATCAAATTTTACATTGATCTCTATGGGAAAAATTGTTTTGCATAACGAACGTTTGCATTACGAGTAAGCGTCTGGAACTAATTATGCTAGTTAAGTGAGGTTCCACTGCAATTCCTTTACTTTTCTTTACATACAAGATATAATCCAATTCTTTGCAGAAAAAGAGGGGAAATCCACAAACTTGTTTTGAGGGAAGGGAGAAAGAATTCTGAAAAATATATCAGCATTGCTTCTGATATTGCTTTGGATATGTGTTTTATACAAGCTTAAACTCTTCGAAAAAAGAGCCTTCTATAACTTATAAAATCTATTTTTTGTTTAAATTGAGTGATTATTATTGTCGGATTACGTCGATTTTATAAAATAAGACGCATTAACTTAAGAAATTGATATTTCACATACTAATCTCACATAAAACAAAACTTTAATGATTCAATAAAAATAGATAAAATATATAGAGTGATTTACGACGGGCATCTTTAAAAGCAATAAAACGAATCCCAAAATTTAATACTTTCGCTTTCAAAGCAAGAAGAATAACAATAATTAAATTTAATCGAAAATCGAAAATTAATATATTTAATGTTTTAAGCAACTATATGAATTTCATTTGAAAAGTAGCTTAATACATTTTTGAGAAAATTAAAAATGGAGCAAATATTTTTCAAACCAATTAACAATTTATTTATTTAACTTTTTAGACAAATAACCCTGCAACATTCAGTCAGTTAATTTTTAAAAAATTGTCTGATATTGTAAATCATTCCTGTATAATAATAGGAATTTATATTTATCGATTCTATAATATTCTCAAAATTTACGTTAAATTTATAATATTTCGTTTCTTCTTTTTTTATGCTTTTTTTCCTTTTCTGGATTTTACGAAGTTTTGTGCAACCTCATTTTCAAACATGCTAAAATTTTTATAAATTCATTGCACGTATAATTTCACTTTTAAATCTTTAGCAAAAAAATCTATCCAGATGGTGTGCATTACTCGATATGCATTGAAGTTCAAAGTTAATCTACTCCGCATGCAATTATTAATCTGTAACTCAGAGATCATGGGTAATTCCGTACGTGTCGTATGAAGGCGGTCTAGCCAAGTTGCGCAATCAAGACAAATTCATGATTTGTGTGTGATGTCCAAGCTTGTTAAGTCATGTAATCTGAAACTGTGATTTTCGTGACGCGTTGCATTGAAAGTATTTATGTCATGAGTTTACTTTAGTATAATTAAATTATAATAACATCCTATTTTGAAGCTGTATGAGGGTCAATTCGGGACTGACTCGTTATTCTGAGTCATTACTGGATGATAAGGGCGATACATAGCCAGCAAACTCCTCTCCAAACCTTCGCATAGCACCAGAGGAATACGGTGTCCCCTTTGCTGATTTAACATGCAACCGTATATACGGCGGATCTTCCATGGATTTGGTTCTCGATCCTTCGACCCTCAGGACCCAAAGCCATAAATCAGCCACGAGGCCTCAAGGCCCATTTATGCCATCAGCTCATATTGTAAGAATGTTTACTTGGGAATAAATGAAGTCAATGGATCAATCAGTCATTGAAGTCAAATGAATTAATGAAGTCAATGAATCAATCAGTCAATGAAGTCAAATGAATAAATGAAGTCAATGAATCAATCAGTCAATGAAGTCAAATCAATAAATGAAGTCAATGAATCAATCAGTCAATGAAGTCAAATGAAGTCAATGAATCAATCAGTCAATGAAGTCAAACGAATAAATGAAGAAAACTATTAAAATTCCAGCTTCTATTATTTACATTTTAGCAATTGTTTTAAATATTCATTACAAATATAACTTTGAAAGTGTGAAGCATGCTATATTTGTAGGCGCATTCATAAAAATTTCACTTCGAGAAGTAGAACTTAAGCGTCTCTGCTATAGCCATTAATCTTCCTTTGCTGTCTTATATTTATTGATTAGAAGCTACGTTCCTCTGGGATCTAAGGACACTGCAAATAGTTTGCTCTGGCTCTTTGAGAGACATTTTCAGTGCCAATGCTCGTTAAAGCAAACGAAATCACTGAGTTGCTATCTGGCGAGCAGACTCTTGAGAAATCTGTAGCCAAAGGTATTTCTTTTTAACAGTGTTTCCGAGACATTTTTCTATTTTGGCGAAACTCTTCGTGTGATCTATTAGACGTAACAACCAAAAGGTAAAGGTTACCTATAAAAAGCCCCCCTTTTGTTTGTGAAGAATAATTGCAAAAAAAATTACAGAAGTAATTTTTTGTAAAGAAATATCGCATGTTGAAATTCATCTGTAAATTAATGTTAGAACATTAATGCTTAAGAAAATAATTATTGTGCCATGTTTCGTGTGATGCTAATACAGGTAGAGGGTGTCTTGAGTCTTCAGATAAGCTTGAGGAATAAATAACCTCTCAAACTAATCGCGCATTGGAGAGCTTGAGAAGTGGACATTCGGAGAAAGCAAAGATTCTTTCTTTAATTTTAATAAGTAAAATGATATTCCTGTTTCCATGAATCGTGCTTTCTTTTCGTTTTATGCCGAGAACTTGATACAAAGCAATAATTTATTAAAAAGTATAAAATGAGAGTTTTTGCTTTTGATGCATTTAGTTAATGCATTCAGTAGAACTTCACGAACAAAAATATATAATTGGAAAACGAAGTATTATTGTTACTGGTGGACAGATAATGAACAGCGAAGACAGTGATCAATTGAGTAGTCACTTCGATAATTTAAATATTATGTGTTCGGTTGAGTTTAGTTTTAGATATATAAACGTCCCGTTTTTGAATCAACACGAAGCTTAATTTGGGACGGACTTTTTGAGTTTGAGTCAAGGTCAGATGCCGAAGAAGACACCTGAGGCGGCACCAAATCTCCAAACTTCCGCACCACACAAACGGGAGGACGTTTGGCCACTACGTACGATTCAACGTGCAACATGCCCCATACACTTCGGATCTCCAGAGAAATTGTGTTTCGAACATAAAACCCTCCGGCCCCTAAGCCGAGACGTAACCATTAGGCCACTGCTGCCAAATACGATGCCGGCGTTAATTTTTCTTTCCAATGTAATGTTATAGCGAGTTGGCAATTGTTGGAATGAAAATTGTTTACAATGACCTTCTGAAATTATTTTTGTTTTAACTGTTGTTAATGTTTTATGGTGGCTGCATATCTACATTCTAAATATGCTGCATATAGTTAAGTGTTAAATTCCACGAATTCTTGAAAATTATTCATCGAGTGTATGATCGTTACACTGACAGGAAATTCCAATTAAGTAATAAAGGAATCAATGAATGATAGTTTTGAATCAAGATAACTTATGTTCAAAGAGAATTGCCGATTTTTTTAATTTCTGTAATAAGAAATATTTCTAGAATAAAGTATGATTTATTTGTTGAAATTATTAAGTAATAATACATTACGTATTACACTGTCAAAAATGACATGGCCATTGACTTTGGATATACATGTTTCACCTGAGCTGTTTTATATCACACTTGACTTCATCGAATTGAAGCAGAATAATATGTTTAAAAAATAAAGCAGTATAGCGAAAGACCATTAATGTTATTAGAAAACTTTTGCTATACATCTGGCTGCCTTCGGTGAATTGGGACTACTAATCCACTGTCTTGTCAAAAGTTAGGGGACAGTCTTTTGTTACAGAGTATTAATATACCGGAAATAAAAAAAAGTTTTACGTCGTTCTAAAATCTCACTTTCTGACGGACAGGAAATTTTTTCCGACTAATTTATTAGTCCCTTTGGGTTCGCAACAACAACTCGCGCTCAGACCTTAAAAATGTCGACTGTGACTAACAAGTACTTGAATAGATAATATATCTCGTATCCTTCTTTTAGTCCTGGAAGATGGTCTCTGTCTCCTTGAGACTTCTCATTATAAAAGGGAACGGAATCGATTCGAAGTTATATGATCGATAATGAACATCATCGGAGCAACTGGCTTCTTCCTCACAACCTACAACTAATTAGAGAAACCCTTAAGAGGGATTTTCTTGAAAGCAGACTTTACCCAACTTTTCTAATAGCGTCATTGAGGCAATTTACTATTTTTTTCTCCTTCAGCTCCTTCCTTAACCATAATCAAGTCGCATTAGAGTAATTAGTAACTAAAATATAAAAATTTTAGCGATCCGCAAGAAGGATATTTTCAAGTTTTTAAATTAGTATTCAAATTAAGGAGAGGTTTTTAGTTCAGCGCTGGTATATGATGAAAATTTCGTAATTTTTCGAATCTGATGATTATCGATCAGTATTTTAATTGGAGATTAAGATTCAAAATGAGGTTTCCAGTAAGTCAACAAAATGATCAAGTCTGGATTTTTCAACAAACGCAAATAATATGCTGGGTTGCTTAAAAATAGAATTTATTTTATAAAATACGAATCGGAATCATAATCACTGGGACTTTTTTAATTTTGATAATGAAGTGGTTTAAGGTTTCTACAAATATATTTCGTAAGGAAAATTCTGTTTTAATTTGAAAGTGAAAAAGTCATTTTTTATTATAATGCAATTAAAAGCAGAAATTCTTTAATTGCTAGTTATTGGAGGTTTAGATATTTCGACCAATTTCTGCTGAAAAATATTTAGAATAATAAAACAAAAATTATTTTAATGACTTCATGCAATTTTAGATTTGCCTTTTGATATGAGTTTTTTAATAAAGTTTGCAACCAATTTATATTAATGATGAGACCTTATAATTTTAAAATAAATTCGATCAGTTGGCATTTTTTGTCTTTGGGATCATTTTGCTCTTAGAATTTCGGAATTGAAACTTGATAGGTGTCTGAAAACATAGCCGGTGGCCAGAAACTATACATTTTCTATTACTTGGAGATAAAAGAATCTTCCATATTATGGTTTCACGTACAAATAACATGAAATATTTTGTATAATAATAGGAAAAGTTGTATTTTCCGGTAAATAATGGATCAACATTTAACTTGAATATTTAAAACTTCTCACGAAACAAACTAATAATATTTAGAGAAATATCCAAGTATAGTATGAGCCTATTGTTTTAAGAGTGTATTTGAAATAACAGTTTTTTCCAGCACTCCTTTTGTGTCATGAATACATCATCTGACGGTGGTTCAAAATTACGAGGTCTGTTCCAAAAGAGCCTACGTGTTGCTTCACAAAGGGACATTAATTAACTAAGCTGAATTAAATTGCACTCCTACACCATTTCAAATACGTATTAATTATGCATTATAAGGAGATAATTAATTGTCTATACCAAGGACAGTTCATCTGTTTTCCTCTATCCTGCATTTCTGGATATTTTTGAAGTAATTCATTTTTCTATGTAGTCCCGAGCTCTAGCAATTTTATGACTACCATTTGTTTCTTCTACTATGCATACAATAGGATACATTATTTCTAACCACCTACCATGCAAGCAACATTTAAATATTGCTACATTTTGCTCGAGCGTGATTATAACAAATGAGATTCTATATTTCATCTTTAGTATCCATTTAGTTCATCTGTTTTTCAATGCGTTTGGGTCTTGTTGGAGAAAGAAAAAGGTTAACAGAATTTAGAAGCACTTCTAATAATGATTACCCAAAGAACCAAGATCCAGGAGAGACTGAGAAAATTCAGCCCCAGATATGAACTTGAGATATCGTCATTTTCATGCTGATGATGATGAGCTTCATCAAGGAGTTTTCCTTCAAGATCCCTGTCAGGAATCAGAAACCTATAAGGGAATTTTCTCATCGAGGTGGAACTTCTCAAAAGAGGGTGGCGGAGAGAGTCGTCAGCTCTTCCGTTCTAATTCCATTAAGAAAGAAGTCTCAATCGCTTTGAGTGCATCCAGCGAGATCGAAACGGCAAATATACGAATCTTGCTCCTCCAGACCGCAAATTGGTATAAAGGATGTAGGTAAAAATGGTATTAGTCGTTCTATCCGTGATTTGATGTGGTATGAGAATAGTGCAGGAACAAAGGAGGGAAAAGTTTGTTCAAGGGAAGTATCATGTATTCTTACATGCTTTTAGTAAACTTGACTTCTTTCTTGTTCGCAAAGATGGAATTCGGTAATCTATATTTTGAAGCGTACTAGAGTTTTGATGTTTTCTTAATTTGCGTGTTCCCGATGGCAATACAATATTTTTAAGACTTTCAAAACTTTATCTTATGTGAATCGATTAATTTTAATGAAATTTGGATTTCATAAGAAAAACATCATCTGGTAGTAAATTTGAGAACAAAATTATTACAAAATTCCATAATGCTTATAAAAATGGAACATGATGTATATTATCGACTAAATGCGGGAAATAATAAATTATTTTTAATATGCTTCGAATTTACGTTCTTACCCACCTAAATAAATTTAGACACTTTTGAGTATTTTAGGTATGCTTATCGTTTCTGTATGGATTAAAATAACAATAAATATCCCGAAAAGGATATTATCATCTAATTGAGATCTTAGTACAGGAGATTAAATATGGTGGAATATTTATTACACCACCAAGCATATAGCACATTGTTGTTTTAAGATTTTCGTTTTCGCCAAATATAGTGAGCATTGTTAAGCAAACTGTCCATTCCCAATGGCTTTTCTGTAATGAGATTGATGATACGTTTGTTATCCTACAATAAAATCTTTGAGAAAGAGTTATTTCCTTGATTTTCACGTATTCCGAACTGTTCATTAACCGGTAACAAAACACAATTTATTTCCTGGTTCGATTTTAGAATGAGTTTTTTCA
Source organism: Araneus ventricosus (assembly GCA_013235015.1). Taxonomy (NCBI): domain Eukaryota; kingdom Metazoa; phylum Arthropoda; class Arachnida; order Araneae; family Araneidae; genus Araneus; species Araneus ventricosus. The sequence goes on from BGPR01004815.1 coordinate 53,009, forward strand.
GTTGTCAAATCAGGACCAAGGATTTTTCTCCTTATTTAAAATCTGAATTTTTCTGTACAACCAAATAAGATATTTATCAAAATTGGAACAAGACTTAACATTCTTTCTTCTGTTGTCACATATTGAAAAAAGGATATTTAGAAATCAAAAATTAGAAAACAGTTAATGAATTCATAATAATTCAGATATATTAAATCTGTAATCAAAATCATGGACATTCAGTCACGTGGTTATTCTATCTGCAAGGAAGCATAATCTTCATTATTTACTGCTTGATTACTTTTGTGGGCTGTAACAGTAATGTTCTCTTTTATAAAACTGCATCTTCCATCTGAATTTTCAAATTTAAAGAATTTCTCCGTTCTGCGCCTTCTTTATTTTGTTGTTCCCATTACAAAAACTATTAGGGTTGTAAAAGCGATTTTAACAAAATCATTCGCCGTTATATATCTTTAATAATATCACACGGAATGAATTACATGCTTTCTATTTCTTATTTAATAAAACGTACGTCAAATACATACAAATTTCATAAAATACTATGGAAGTTTCATATCCAAGCAGCTGTAAAAAGATGTTCAAGCGACATCCACCCATACATTAAGTTATTTCAGAAAAGTACACGCATTTAAAACTGCCATTACTTAACAATAAGAGTACGAAATACAAACTGATTGTTACATATATTAAACAATGTGCCTGTCATGCGTCAGTTTAAACGACACATTTAGTTCAAATAATTTCTTTCTATGAATATTTTCATTTATAGTTTAAGTATATACATATTTAATATTGGCAAAATACAGATTATCTCACGCGCTGACATCAGAAATTATTACTAAGACTAATTTATTATTAAAGAGTAGAGAATATGTCATATTCTAGGAAAAGCAATACTGGCATATCTCTAAATATTCTTAAAAATATATGGAGCGGGGAGGGTATATAAAATAATATGCGGTTAGGACAAGATCAGGATTCAAATCTATCGGCATTCTAAATAATTATCGCTGAGGAATTTCGTGAACAGATTTACGATTTATTATAATTATGCTCTGCGTATCATAGTTGATTTCCTTTCAAGTAACACAAAGATGGGTGAGTTTCCTGGGAAAAAGAACACTCTCTCAATGTATTTTATGATAAATTCATTCTGATTCCAATGTTATAGTGTCTTTATTCCTCAGTGAAAATATTTAAATTTTGTTTGTCACAACTGCTTCGTTTAGATTGATTATGGTTTGGTTAAGTTAGACAGTTTACAGAGATTTTTTTTTGTTTCAAAATAGTTTATAACCTTTAGGAATCATCATGAATAAAAACATACAAGCCTTTAGAAACCTAAAATATTAAACTTAAGATCAAACTATAGATATGCATAGGATTTTCAACAAAGCGAAATATTAATCATTGAAAAATATAG
>BGPR01004815.1:54441-71824 GCA_013235015.1 Araneus ventricosus
CCTTCACTTGTTATATTTTTTATGAAGTTGATATTTCATTACCCTAGGAAACGCTATACAAACATCTTATTATAAAACCTACAAAATCGTGTTTCAAGACTTTTAAACATTTTCTTTTCAAATATTTACTTTGAAATTTCAGCTAGAAACGAAAACAATGATAAATTTTTAATAAACGTGTATGCATAAACGCGCTCCTTTTAAATATTGCGAGATTTTTTAAGCCTATGATTATGTATAAGTTTAGCTTAAGGGTCACTACGCCTTTGTTTGTTTAACTCGCCCTTTCATAAATTCCGCAAAGAATATTTTCTTTCCTAAATTCCCGACTCCTTTGCTTAAAATGAAATATGCTTACTTTTATTTTGACTTATGTTATTTGTGCCCGCGCTGAACTACCTGATGTAATGTTTTTCCGGGCAAATATAACTTTTTCGAAAGGTCGAGACTAGAAAACATGGAAAATTGCTTCGGTTATTTTTTTCCTTCCGTTTTCCTCTCTTCCTTTCCACCGGTGCTATCCAAATTGCATCAAAGATCTTATTGTTCTACTTTTGGGCGAAGCGAATTGCTTTCTTTATATCGTTTCATCTTCCGAATGAAAAGCAAACATTCGACTGTTCTCCAAGAAGATTCTTGGAAGAGAACTGTTCTCAGGTCAAAGGTAAAGATTGAGACTCCAAATACACGCAGAGAAAAAATTATTTGCAGTGCTTCGAGTAACTCTTTTTACGGTCTCGGAAAATGGGATTTCCAAATCATTCACTCGGAGCGGTGGGTGAGGTTTTCTTCCTTTTTCTTCGTTGTTTTGATTGTTTCGGCATTCGCTGGGAAAGTTATTGGTGTATTAACTTTCTTTATTTGAACCTCCTTCGGTTAAAAATTTTGAGAGCAATTTAAGATTTTTGAAAAATAAACCAAGAACGCATACCAATTAGAGCCATTTTCTGATAATCTTAATATAAATAAAAGTCATTCTGGCTGTGTATGTGAGTATGTTCCACATCTGCTAAAACTAAACTGCTGCAGCAATTTCAACGTTTTTCATATTAAATTCGGAGCAAATTATCTTCCAAAAATATTTTTATACCATCTTAAAGTTCAAAACTTTACCTTTGAAACGATACCAAATTTATATCGTTAAAATGTTTCCTTCAATTTTTAGTAATTTTTTTAAAATTTAATAAATAAATTATTACAGCAGACAATTCTTAAATACATCAAATTTAAGAATACTTTGTTGCTAGGCAACGGTAGAGAGCCGTAATGGTACGCCTCCTATTTCGAAAAAACTTTTTTATTTGCTCTCTCTTTTAAAAAACGCAGTTGTAACATTATTAGTTTTTTTGTTAGTAATTTTTCAAATGGGTCCAATAATACATGACTACCCTATATAGTTTACAGAGACCATTTTCAAATGAATGGTTTGGATAGTCACCGTTCGATTGGCGAATTCACTTATAGTTTTTTTTAATTGTTAGATGGGTGAAAGCACTATATTAAGAAAACTCCACTATTGACATACATAACTCACGAAATTCCCGTTGATTTTCTATTTTAACACGGAACTATTCTAGAGAACTTCATTCGAGATAATTTAAGTTTTTAAAGCATTGTTTTCGCCTTTAAGAAACAAAAAAGTTTTAGCTCTGCATCTAATTTTTTAATCAAAAAACTGCCAATGCGGCATTTCATAGGTAATGCTTCAGAGATCTGATTTATGAACAATAAAGTTTGTGAGTAGAGGCACTAGACTGTTCTTTTGCAGTCAATCTTGTCGGAGCATTCTCGCATAGAAAAACAATATCGAACTGATTCGAAATAGCATATATCTGTCTGAGACGTCGCATACACCGAAAGGTCAAGAGAGATTTGTTGCTGTTGCTGTTTGATCGAAATCTAGAAGCCCAGAGTCTAGACCGATTGGTAAATCGTATAAATGTTAAGAAAACATTCTCAGTGTTACAATGTGATGTGTTTACGTCTTTCTTTTGAAATAATTCTTTTTGATGTACAGATCTCCTTTATCTTTTGTTAGGAAATGTCGGGCTAAGAGAAGCTATTTTTGGCGTAATGCAAGCTTCTTACAGAAAAATTTCCCAATTATTATTTTGAATCCATTTCGAATAAAGTCTTTAGCTCTTGAAAAAATGGACTAGAATGAATTACTTGTTTGCTTTTCGTTTTTTTCGATTACCTCTGAATTTATCTTTATCTTTTGTCATTTTTTGAATGATATTGATTTCCATTGCAATCTAATATGCATACTCAGTCTTGAAAGTAGTCGGAAATACAGAATTGTAACGGAAACAGCACTTAAATGGAAGCCATTTTGGACTTCTTTTTTTCCCCATTTCTTTTTTCGAAGTAACAGAAACGGGCCATAAATTTGTAATTAAATTATAGAGTGCATGCATATATAGTAGATAAAAAGAATGAATTATTTTGTAAACAACTGAACAAATATAGGGGAAAATAGGGATACTTGACCCTACTTTTACTTTTTCTTATATTTCTTGAATATTTGAGATTTTTTCATCATAAAAGTGTTTGTTTTTAAGAATGATAAATGTACTTATTGTAAACTGATATTTCATTAAGTCATAAAATAAATATATTTTATGAAAACGCCTAGAGTCAAGTATCCCTAACCTTAGGGATAGTTGACCCTAAGCTAGGGATACTTGACCCTACATGCAGAGAGTATTTAAGTTCTTTTGATAATTTGTATGTTCTCGAAATTCAGGTTAAAATTACTGAAATACAAATGGTGGTATTATCGAAAAATATTAAAGAAACTAATGAAAAATATTATTGCATCTATTAAACGTAGTTTTTAATAATAAAATCTAGTTAATAAATTAAATTATTCTAATCATTAAATTAAATTAATTCAAAATTTTATAAAGAATTAAAATATTTATTTAATTAAATGATAAAAATTATAGCAATTTAAGTGAGAATCTAGCAGCGTCATTAGCACGTTGAAGAATTGCCGGTTTTGGAAATTAGGAAAAAAAGAAAGAAAAAAACAGAATAGCAAATGAAAAACAAAGGATCAAACAATGTTGTACAGAACTAGAAATTGAGAAACTTAATATTTAAAGCTCTCTCTTATTAACTGTTCTAATATTTAAAGAAAAATAAAAGCAAAAGAATAAAAATATATTTTAGGAGAAAATTCAAATCAAGAAAGACAAACTCAACAGAAACGGCGAAAGGTTAAATAAAACCGCACGATGACAAATTGCTCGAGCAAAAGATTTTTATTAAAATTATAAATGAAAAAATAAATCTTTCTTTCTCAGGCGAGGAAAATATAGATGAATTAAATTTCAGTTCTCTTTAAAATTCTTAATAAAATAATTACTTGCATTATTTCAAATTATCATATTAAAAAGAAATTTTATTCATTAAATAATTATTAACAAATAATTTTAAATAATTATTCTCTATATTTGAGTTACCATATTCCATTAAACTCCATGCACCAGAAAACTTTTTCGGCCGGCTACAACATCGAAGCTGCAATAGATTTTGATAGGGTCAAGTATCGCTACATTTTTAGGGTCAAGTAACCTTAACTTGTCTTTTTCTAAAAAAATTAAAAAAATAAATCACTTAGAATTAAGATACCGTATAGCATCATATATCAAATTAAAGCTTTGAATATGATTAAAACTCGGAAATAATTTAATTCAACATGTCTTCAATAGTGAACTTCTAATCCACTAAGGAATGAAAAAGTGAAAATTTACTTTTGGACCACAAAAAAATATTTACTTACACATCATTACGATAGCTTATCAGATTGAAATGAAAATCGCCTACAATATTCCATAAGACCAGAGGTGAAATAAAAATGTCACACACAAATTACCAATTATCTCACAATCTGGGAAAATCGCATAGGGTCAAGTATCCCTAGTTTCCCCAATGTTAAAAATTCGTTTCCGCAGCTTGAGACATACCTATGATTAGAAAATCAAAATGGGGTAATGCCTTTGAAGTATAAAAAATTGATTTTTTTTTACCCAAATATTTTCGGCAGAAGATCACAAAATGAGTTTTTAATCTCAATATAGTAAAATAATCATTATTAAAGAAGTACTTTAAAGATTTTGGGCTTTTATCTGAAGTAAAAAAACATTTTCACAAGTTTTTTTTTGAATTAGAGAATTTTTTTTCTGATTTCTTTCTGAATTAAGCAACTTTTCCACAAATAGAAGTTAAAAAAATTATTTGATAGAGAAAAATCAATACAAAATCAAAATCCAAGGCTCAATTATTAGGAATGAATAACGTCAGTCAAGTCAAAAATAGGCACGTTCTTGTGAAAATATTTGCGATAAAACAATTGTCACTTCACTAAAAGAACTAGATTTGCTGTAATAGAGACAGACATCAATTGGCCAATGTCAAGTATGAAATCCTATTTCCTCGGGAAACATTTCGTATTCTTAGAAAAACTTACAACTTTGCAAGCAATGACATATACTATTGATGGCCTGGGCATCATTGTCTCGTGTTTCTCCGCCAGATGTCGCTTTGACAGAACTTTATTATTTTACTTGCCATTTCTTCTTTTTTGACTTTTTTGTCTTCATTCTATATAGGAACCGAGCATGAAGCCGCTTGCGTCAATATTGGCCCGAAATGAAGTTGTTCCATTTGTTTTGTTTCAGACTAGAATTTTTTCCCAGTTACTTTTTTTTCTTTATAGATAATCAGAAGCTTCTTTCCTGTGAAACGAAGCCGAAAATGATTAAATTCAGTTCTTTGTTTCTCGTTTTTTTGTCTTGTTTGGTTTCTTTTCTTTCGTTTCCAACGTAAAATAGCGTTGTTAATATATGTGTAAATGGTTTGAAAGTTGAGGTTTAGAATTATCGTTCAATTATTTTTTGTTTGTTCTTTATTCTATGTATTAATTGAAGCGCATAGGAACAAATTAAACGATTCTTCGAAAGATTAAGAAATCAATGAAATGCGAAAAATAAACAGCTTTTTTCTTCTTTACCCAGAATTCTCGAAAAAGACAATCTTTTTTTTTAACAGCTCTTAACTGGAAATCTAATTTTTGAACTGCGTGCTGACAAAATAGGAAAGGTCGGAATCAGGTTTATGGAGTTCCTGGAATTATAGTATTCTTCACAAGTTTAAATCTGTATTCATCAGAAAAATAATTTTATGTGTTGTGATTTATAGCTTTCTTTTCGCTTTCTAGTGCATGATTGATAATTACGAATTTAATAAATAAATAAAAGCGATTTATGTAGTACATGTTTACATTAACTATTAGATGCAATCATAACTTCGGAACTAGAGCAGACAAAATCTTCTCAGAGCCTTCTTTTTGGAGTTATTCTGTACTTCCAATCAAAATTTTGTAATGCAATCATTTTGGCTTAAAATTTTTTTTATAATACTTGTTGAATTGTATCTTAAATTATTGTCTTTTCATATAAAACAAATTATGCTTAATTTCCCTATTTATATTGAAATTCTTAGGTTGCTGCGAAATATTTTTGGGAAACAAAAGTTATCGCGAAAATCGTTTCATCCCTTATTGGGCAGGGTATTAGAAGAAATTTAAGAAGCCCCGATTTAAACTCTAAAGCTGCTGATCTTAAACTTTCAGTAATGAGATCGGACTTTCCTTATCAGTTTTAATCGCTGCCAGAAAAAAATTAAATTAAATATCAGTATTTATTAAACCAAATTTCAATACTTAGAAGTAAACAAACATGCATTCATTTGTTATTATTAAGCAAAAGTTTTAGCAGTTTAAGGCGAAAATCATATGTAAAATCTTTGCTGTTTTATATGAGTGTTGAAATTGAAGATAAACAATTAACTCCACCATTCTCATTTTACAAGGGAAAGACAAAAAAAAGAATTTTTCTCTACCAGTAACAAATATGGTGGTATGGTATGTTCATAAGTGGTATCAATATGAGACCGTGCATCTGTTTCAAATGTAAAAAAAAGAAGAAATCCGTCATATTCTTTATTGATCGCGAAAAATTCAGATTTTTCCCCTTTCTTTTCCACTTTATCTTCAGTTATTTTCTCTTATCTTGTAAAATTGAGATAGGTTCTGTTAGTTGTTAGGCGGCGAAATATTAGTAAGCGTGTATATGCAATGCTGTATAATATACTAAGCTAAAATACACTGAGCAGATGCTTTTAATATTGTTGTGACGGTGATGCGGTTAAAACATCGAACACGATTGAAATACTGAAAACAAATCAATAAATTATTTTTTATTATTATTGAAAGCCAACAAATGACTTTCTTAATAGTAATTTAATTCTTAAACAGTTTTTGTTAAAGAAAATTGAACCATTCATAAACAACAATGGGGAAATTGAATTCGTAATAAACAAAATAATATCTTCAAGCAAAATAATTTCTTCATAATTCATTATATTTTAATAAAAGGTTGAAATTGAGAAAAGTAAATTTCAATATAACGAAAACAAAACAATAATTATTTATGCAGAAATAATTTTACTTTGGATAACATGAAAACTTTGTCTTTCAACAATAAGATTCTAAAATATCAGATTATAAGCGTTGTGCAATGACGTATTGATTTATATTGAGCTTCGAATGCAGATAATTTTTTACAAAAATACATTTCTTAGTTTCCAATTAGGAGGCATCCCTGTGGACACAGTATTCCACTAAAGATCCGCCATTTGTATGGGCGTGACGCACGTTGAATCCTTTTGGTTGGAACGTCCCACCGTTTGCAAAGAGGGGGAGCTCCGGTTCATGTCTAGACATTGTCCTTTGACGTCGTTTCAAATTTATAAGATTCATTCCAAAGTAATAATCATGTATCTACGAAACAAGGTGCTAAAGAAACTAAAATGATACAGCTATGAATATAAGAATTTACAATTTTTCTTATTTAAAAAAATAAATTTCATAAATAAAATGAAGTTTTTCTTGTTTCTTTATGAAATTTTCCGCAAAGTGACTTAATTATCCTTAAACCATGCATTGAAAAATTATCATTTTTCAATGCATTTCAATTTTCATTTTATTTTAATTATTGGATAAATTCAGGCCACAGAGTGAATATTATTTGGCTATTTAGTCATTCCCTTGACAGAAAATGTATCCATATTAGAACTCCGACGGCGAGTGGCACTTTGAAAAAGTTCGCCAATCGAGTTCTCTTCCACTTTTTCCATTTTATTTATTAATTCTATTTTTATTGTTTGATTGTATCTTAATTGGTTAGTTGACTTCAGACAATATTGTTAATGCAATCACCAAATGCTGCTGCGTTGGCGCGCAAATGTTATATTGTTATCAGTATTGTTTACTTCTTTTGTTTCTTCTGTATTTTCTTTTTTGTAATTAAATATAATTTTTCGGATATACTTAACTAAAAAAAGTTAAATGCAAGTATTTCCGTTTGAAGAGTAATTCAGAACAAGAAAAAAAATCAACACAAGAAGATGGAACGAAAGATGATTTGCTGCAAAATAGCTTAGCAGACAACCCCTTACAATTCCCCCCAATCACTTTCGGATCGCCGAATTCCAAACCAATCACGTAAGACCACGTCCTTTTCAGCCAAGCCGCAGTCCGCCACGTACTTCTAATTACGCGAGCTGTGTGTCATCACTTCGTTCTGGTACAGAACGCCGCCCCATGCCCCAGTCCTTACACCTAAAGGGTAGACGCGTAAAAAAAGAAAGAGCAACACCCGTAGAATGGCTGGATTCGGTGAGCGCTGATCTGTTAACATTGCTCATTAGCTAAGGTAGTACGTGATGTTCTGCAATAAGTGTGCATCATTCCACTTGAAGCGTTGGAGCAAGAACATGCACGAATCTAGATTTGACATGAAATGGGGAGAAATTATTTTGTTTCTTATAATGCAGTTAATGAAGGCCAATGGTAGATATCAAAAAATATTATTGGTTTTTGTCATTTGGAAATGTAATTTAAATCGTGGTATCGTAGTAATTCTGTCCGTAACCTAATTTTTGCCCAAACAATATTTTCGAGATTCAAAAACTGAAAGGCAGCTAAGAAAAATAACATTGTCTACCGTTAAATAGTAAAGAATTTAGTTTGAAACAGCTATTCAGCAAGATATACTAATAATATTTAGTGTAAATCACAGTTTTTGATTATAAATACTGTAGAATTTAGAAGAAAGTGAAGCTTTCAAAATTTCATAATGCAAATACCTGATTTAAGTGCCCTTGCTTGGGGGTCGCTATCCATAGTTTAACAATGGTCTAAATATAGTCCTTCTTTATTAACTGATAAATAAGTGGTTATCAAGACTTCAGTATTCCTGTCCAACTTTTAATCACGTTAACCAAACGTATACCTTACCAAATATTTTTAACGAATTTCGTACTGCTTTCAATAAACTTAAGAACTTTAACTAAAAAATCAAGAAAAAATTTCTATAAGTTATATATGCCTATTTTAAAAGCATCACTTTATTTTTTTAATTAACTAGCCTATTATTATTATTTGCCTTTACTTATAATAATTTTTCAGATTATATTTGTGGGAAATATCAATTTAAATGATCGCATTTTCTCAGAATTTCGTTCGTATGAAGTATTTAATGTTAGTTAAATATTAAAACCTGGCGAGCCAATAATTTAGCAGCTATTAAATGAATTTTCAAAATATATATTCTCATGATGTGATAGAAGTTCAAGAAAGATAAGGCAAATTATTTGTTAAACAAGATGTATTTCCAAGTTTCAGAGATAAAAATTTGAATTTGCTTATGCTTTATACTTGATTTATACGATTCCCAATTCTCTCAGATTCAGCACAGTTATCTCTTCTACAGTTCTCTCGGGTATTATCCCTCTGCGGACAGGTAACTTTGTAGAACACTCAGATCTGGTTGGCACACTTTATACGCCATTCCATTTTTTCCAACTCTGTGCTTATTTAAGTACATAAAACTTTATTTTTATAGTGTAATAAGATTAGGGGTTTTAATGGATGGATAATATACACATATGTTTCCATATTTTAGCCGCTATCCTCTTCTTCAACAGACCTGTCCACAAAGGGTTAAAAATGCTTTATTAAATTAACCTTTAGACTGAAACTGAAAAAATATCAAAATATTATGTAAAACAAAACAAGAAACTTTTGCCAAGAGAGTTATGCAAAATTCAAGTGCTATTGCTGCACGATATCTGTAGCAGCCCGTATGCGAAAGAGAAAACTTTTCTGTAGATATATGTGCCTCACATGTGGAAAATAAACTAAAAGTCAATAATTTTTTAAACATTTTTACCTTATACTTTTCTCTGTATCATTTCGTTAATTATGCGTCTGCAGATATTTTACAACCGTTTCTAACCTATATCCCAGAATCGTGCTCCAAGGCCCGAGCGCTTCAACCATTAAAGGATGGTTCGGTTGTTATGAGGACAGTTAATCACGGTAACTTTGTTACTTAGTCCTAAAAGCCGCTATTAGCAATGTGGCAGAAGCCTGGAAGCGATGGCGAATTTCATCATGTATTTGGGACGGTATTAAATATGCATAATTACGTTTTATTTATCATTAGCTCTAGTTGTCCCCAGGCACGTCGTACCTTCAATGTTTGGTGACTTCGCGCATTATTTATTTGCCCGCAAATCCTTGCCTTTGTCATTTTGATTGCACTTAATAAGTACTTACTGCGCATTAACTAAGGACCAGCTTTTTCCTTTCGTATAAATCGAGCTAATGGCTTGCATATTGATAATGCTTTGTCGGCGAATTGTTTGCTGAAAATTTAAAGTGGAATAACTTTCAGTAAAATGCTATTTGGTTTTGGAAAATATATTTATGAAACGAGTTAAGGAAATGATCCATTCTCTGATTCTGGACGACTATGGTGTCCCAAAGCGGTGAATATTGATTCGATACAATTCGATTCAAGCGCTTTAAAGATCATATTTTCTCAACAATTAACAGAAAATATGAACAAGTATTTTTGACTCATTTTATGAACTTTACCTGTTTCCGTGCACTACTTAAAATTGAAATCAAAATGGAAATATCATTATATTAATTTTCACCGTCCCGTTCATCATATTATATTTCCAAAATGCTTTTCTTATTCTTTAAACTCACCCTTTGAAATTTCAAAGATTTAAATTAAAAAGACAGATTTTAAGCAATCTCATGATGTCAGTTTTAGCTATCACATATTTAAGAATCAGGTATTCTTCTTTAATATGTCTTAATGAAAAAATGCCACCATTTCTTGGAGCTTGGTATAATGCAACACTTTTAAACTGGTTGAATTTTACTCCTTCACCTGTTTACGTTTTGTTTAACTAATCTGTCTCTACTTAAATCATCTCAGTGGCGGTTCGTCCATAAGACCTGCAGCCCCCTGAAATTAATTTAAAAGATTGAATTTTCGTTTTTACTCTAAGTGACTTACTTTTCCACTTTGAGAATTCAGTGATCAACGAAAATAGCAAAAAAGTAATAAAAAATGTAAAATAAGTCGGAAAATCAGTCAAGAATTAAGAGATAAACATATCAGATCTGCATAAAGTTTTGCCCCTCCTACGGATCCGATATTAACGCAAAGACCAACTCGAACAGGGAGAAAAGCAACACTTTCTCAGCTTGAAATTGCATTTACTTGAGCTGCATTTTTTTCAGCTCTCAATTGGCGCGACTTTTTCATTTGGCTTTTTTCCGATTTTTCTCAGAAGTTCAGTCGTTAGATCATTTTTAAATCCATTTCCGGAGGAGTTGTAATTTTTGTGCTTCTTTATGTTTCTTCGGGTGCTAATTACGATTCTGGGGTTTGCTACCAATAACATGTGTATGAATTTTAGTTATAACCAATACATCTTATATTTTTCTCCAGTTTTTTGCCTATAATTCAATTTTTAGTATATCATCATTATAGACCAAAAAAAACAGCACAAAATTTCCTACAACTTAGGTCTACAAAACATTTGCAGCACTGCTTGTTTCTGAGATGACGAGCCGCCACTGCACCTATGGTTTGTTTTAATCCCATATCCTGTTCAATCACACAAAATGTGTTCGGTGTATTGATTGCTAATGAGGGAAACAAGAACATTAGCGACTAAACAGGCGGACAAGAGAAACCACTGTCTATTTGTTCCGATTATTTAGAAAGAGGAGAGAGCGCCTTCACGCTTCTTCATCAAAGCGTCGCATTAAAAGGATGTTAAAGTTTTCCACTAGCTGAAGGTTACAAATGTTGACTATCAACACACAGTGAAGAATTTGAGATATTACTTCAGTACTTGAGTGAGATTTCCCAGGGGAAATTATAAATCTGATACAAAGTTTCCTACAGAAGAAGACATATTTGAGGATGAAGCTCAAGAAGTAAACATCTTCTTCCTAATATGTTTCTAAGATCAAGTTCTTCTAAGTTCAAGTTCGTTCTTCATGGTTTCCGTGAGAACACACATTTCTGCACTCATCCATTCTCGTGTTGGCCCCAAATCGGAAATACTAGTAATTGCGATGTAAAAATTCTTAACATCATATTGAGCCTAAAAACAATCAGCTAGAAAAAGTATAATAAAAAAATTTAAAATAAATTTAACTGAAACTTTAAACAGAAACAACAAAATTTAGATAAAATGTTATTTCTCTTCTAAGCGCGGGGTAAGTTTATTTTTATGAAGGCTGTTATTCAGCCCGATGGCTAATAATATTTTTAAATCAATCTTTTTAGCGTTTTTATTATTGTGTTTGGTTTCCTTTTTCTTTTAAAATAATGCTTATTAGATGGTACTGATCTCCTTTGTCTTTTGTTGGGAAATTTCGGGCTAAGATAAGTTATATTTTGAGTATTGCAAGCTTCTTACAGAAAAATTTCCCAAAAATTTTGAATCCATTTCAATTATAGTCCTTAGCCCTTGATAAACTGACTAGAATGGATACCTTGTTTGTTTCATTCGAGTCTCTCAGATTTATTTTCTGAGTTTTTTGCTTTCTTTGAAAGATTTTGATTTCCATTAACGTCATATTCTTGTTTAAGAGACAATTTTGGCATCTCGTAAAGAAGTAAATGTCTGTTATTATATGGATTTTTATACGTTTCATGTTAATCGAAATCATTTATTTGTTATTATTGAGTAATATCAAACAGGGGCTTTCTTTAAATATGAAAATCTTTTACCCATTTCCTGACTTAGAGATATTTTAATATCTTTTTTTACAACAATAACTGCAGGCTATTTTTAATCTGTGGCAGAAGAAAATCACGAGAAAAGCAACTCTGAAAAACAAAAGTTATCACTTTTGCTACTCAACGTCAAGCTCCACGTCGTTAAAACTAAAAGTTTTCTACAAATAGACTTCACAGAATTTGAACGAAAATATTGATCATGGTTCTAGAAGTGCAGTGTTTACTTAAATTAATTCTCCAGTACTTATTATCAATAACTTCTATTCTCTCCAAATTCAACACTGCAGGACAGTCTTTTCAACAAATATATATTTAAATAGTATTCAAATATTCTGGATTTAAACGAGTGGTTAAACGAAAATATAACATTAAAAGAGCATTTGCACTACGTTAAACTTAAATACGATGCTTAACCCGCATACTGCAATATGTTAAAAGCGCAGAATTTTAAAAACGTATATTAAACACATATGGTAATATCATTGCATAAACTATATCCGTTATTTTTTCTAAGTAATTCTTGGAATTGCAGTAGCAGTTTTTGAGGAAAAGTCCAGTTTTTCCAGGTAATAAAATTGATTTGTTCCCGAGAAGGGCGGCGTTTAAAAAGACTCAATCGGGTCATTCCAACCCTCTCGCTACAGAACTCATTGCGTCCCCATCTTCAGTCGCAATTTCTCCGATTCGACTAGCAGGTTTCCTCTCTAATGCACTTGACAAATCATCTGCTTACCGAGGACCTCCGGGGGATTTCCCAGGGATCTACTTTCTATATTCCCAGGGGGAGGGAGGAAAAAATTCTAACACCTGCGGATCGTGGAAGCCGTCAGTTCGGTTCTTATCTTGCCAGGAATTTGACGCCTGAAATGGAAAAGAAGGGTAAAGAGAGGGCGAAAGATATAGAAGGAATCTAGAGCAGGCAGGGATCAGTTTGCGGTTGGCTAGCTTGGCAATTTCTCGTTCCTCACAGTTTTTTGAGCAGTGGATTTCAAGGACAAAGAGACTTGAGGCATTAGACATTAGGAATTTCCGTCTTTTGGACAGTTTTATGGGATAGAGAAAGTAGATACAAGTAGAGAACTATTGGATTCTCAGATTCCATTGTGCCAACGTGTTTTCTTTTATCTTCCGACTACTTTTTCAATTCCGCTGTTTTTCCTCTCAGGGCAAATTTGTCTTCGAAGCTATTATCCCGTTGTTTCTGAGTTCTTCACAAAACTGTTTTATTTTGTAAAAGTTCTTGTAGAACTGCAAGTTATTTATTACCCATTTGAAACACAAGTTTGTACCAAAGTAAATGCTCCAGATTTTGCTTTTTAAGATAAAATATCTTATACATTTTCTGAAGAAGTCTGCAATTCTAGTTGAGAATGTCCAGTTACTATATAACATAAATAAAAGCTTTATTTATTTATTTTTGCATACTGAGGAAATTAACAATTTCCGATTGTTTGATTAATGATTGAAGTTATACTTCACACTTAATTCAAATGTTCTGATAAACAGCTGACAGAATTTTTTTATGTTCTAAAAGTAAATTATTGCTTTTGACGTTATTTAGTTATCTAAGCCCTATATATTCATATCCTATTAGAAAAATATTCCCGACAACATTCATATGATAATTTTACTATGTTCTGCGGTATTCATAAAATCAAAAGAACATCGTGGAGATATCGTAGATTATCTTGTGCTAATAGGGAAACTTTTAAAAAAATTGTTATCTGGCTGTAGATGCAAAGACAGCAAACAAATAAGCTTGGCATAAAAACAGAATGATTGCAATTCTAACATTTCTAATGTCAGAAATTTTAAAATATTTTTTAAATGTTTATCTGTGCCAATTATTTAAAATGAGTACCAATAAGAAACATTATAAGTTCTGGTAGATATTAATAATATAATAAAGAGTGATTTCTTTAATCAGATGACAAGAACATCCAAGGAAATCAGTGATTTGATTTCTATATTATTGTGCAAATGCAATTATGTGACTATATTAATATTATTTAAATTAACGGTAAATATGTAAAAGCAGTTGATTGAGATATCTCTAGAGACAGTTAGAGATATACAGTAGCTGCCTAACTTCGATAACTTTGCTTCTTCACAATCCAAGCCAAAATAATCCGATTTGAGTCTACTGAATTATAACTTTCGTGTACTAGCAGTGCTTTCATTATTTCATTTGAACTTAGTTACGTAAATCATGTAATTAATCATCTTCCATCTATTTGCAGGAATCCAGAATATTGACTGCTTTTTCAAATAATTTTCTCTTTACATAGTACTGGAAGCTGCGAAAGAAAAAAATGGAAATGTAAAAATAGTTTCAAATAGAAATTGTAATACCACTTTCAAGAACATTGCGTGAATTAATTTGTCACGCATCAATCATTCCTTGCATAAAAAAGAAAATCTCCCTTTGTGCGGAATGGAATCAGTCCACATTTAATAATAGTCCACTCTTCATAAAGTTTCTTCTCGTTTTACATAAACTCAATTAAAGTGCATCAATAGTCACAGAGAAAAAAAGAAGAAACCAACAAAAGCAAGCAGATCGGCGAACTTGAAAAGAAAAGCGCTGCACCAGCAGACAATTAAACTCGAATCCATAATCCGCAATCCATTTCCTTCTGTGAGCATTCATAATTCCATTGTGGACAACGGGAGCAACGTCAAAAGATCAAACCATCGGACACACCAGAAGTGATTAATAAAGTGCATATTAACCTCTATCCTCCCTCTCCCCAGCGCTCTCTCAATTAATTTTGAAAACCTGGCACATAATAATACCACCCGGCCGCCTCAGACTGAGCAATAGTAAATGGAAATTTAATTTCCAAGTTTCGGTACTCATATTTCACACATAGAGGATACGAACTGAGCTTTAGGAGGGGGGGAATTATGATGGCAAAGTGGGGGGATCACCCACATCTATTCCCATCAGCTGCTTAGAAAAGGAACCCCGCCCAGTTTACCCTTTGTGGGATCCTTTGTGCTCGGAAGACACAAGCGTGCCTACAGGACGAAGCTCTCCGTGACTACGATTCCTCGTCTAGTTGGAAATAAATGAGGACGTTAAATTGGATTCCAAGGGCCTTGGATGAGTGGATGATGAAAGCAACATTGCGTCCCCCCTCCCGTCCCATGCTGCTCCACCCCTGCATATATCGTCCAACATGCCCTCAGCAATGCTCAATCATTTGTCCGTAAGAAATGTCATAGCACTTTTGTGGTCTTTGTTGTAATTAAATGGTGAAATGTCGTGAACGTTTGTACTTTGATGTTGCCGATAAGGAATGTAAGTCTCTGTATGAATGAGAATGGAAAAAATGAATTTTGCGATTCAATTGAGGATTAAATTCCGTTTGATTGATACATCTAGGTGTCTGTATGCATTATTTATTGAGTATTCATTGTCTCTTCTCTAGAAATTATTGTTTATTATATCTTTTTATTTGGCCGTTATTTCAGAATTTCTTAAACTTCCGTGACGACCACGAATGAGATGTCAAGGTCTTCTTACAGATATTTTAATAAATTTTTGACAAAAAGCAGTTAAAAAGCTATATTGAATTTAAGTATTATTTCCACACTTTTAAATAGATATTTTAATTGAATTTTAATTAGTGATCATTGCTAGTTAATTTAATTTTCTCTTTTAGGAAAGCAAAATTCATTTGAAGGACCAAAAATGGTTATCCAGTCGAAAAGGTTTAAGAAGGCCTGATTTATAGCATATTTATTTGTCAAATATAGTAATTATATTATTTTTTAACATCTTAAACATTTATTTTTATTTCTATAATATTTTAAGCATTTATTATTATTTCTATAATATTTTCTTCATTTATTAGTTAATTGTTTTTGTATCTTATGTATTCATATTTTTTCCTGTTGTACTGAAGATTATTGTTTTATTTATTACACTGTTAGAATTGCTTTTCATATTCTAATTCACTTTGAAAATTTAAATCTCTTATCTACCAATTTTTGTGTTTTGTCATTATGAGCAAATTTGTGGTTATTACTGCTGCGTAATCCAGTAACTATTGAGTTTGCCATTAGAAAATGTCACGTTTTTACGTCTGTAACACATGTGGCACTTACAAGCGCTACTATGGTCTATAGACTATCTCTGTAGTAATTAATTAATATAATCTCTTTCCGCTTTCAATTATTTTGCAAATTGATCTTTATTTTAATATTAGTTGATCATAAGTATATTATTTTTATTTAAGAGATATTATGTGGGTGAATACACCTGTTCCGAGCCTCTTAAATAGCTAAACCGTTTTTAATTTCAAATGAAAATAAAATTCTAAAATATTAAATCAATACCCTTCAAAATAATCAAATAGTTTCTAAATATATATTCGTTGAAGGACATATTTTTAAAGATTCTGTTACAAAACTTTGATAAATTAAAGGTTGTTACACTTTTTGTTCTTTTCCTTTTTACTCTTCGTATTCTGAATCATTCGCATCTTTTACTGAGTTTAATCTTGCCCTTTCAATTTTAAATTAATTGTTAAAATATTATAGAACAATAAACACACTATGAAGAGCGTTCTTTCATCCTATACTGCAGGGTTTTATTTTTCAAGAGAAATTGCGGAAATCGACATGAACGAATATAAGGAATCTAAGAAAAAATATCTAAAAATCTTATTTTTTTAGTTAAAATTTGTATAAAGTAATTAATTAAGAGCTTTTCTTTTTCACTCAAGATTTGTTTTTATGAAATCTCTTTCAATTCCAAGAATATGGTAAGTAAAAAATTTCTTAATTATATATTGAGTTTTTGAAAATTAATTAGGAAAAGGCAAAAAGTTTAGTGATGCAGTTAATAGGTATTAATGTGCAATGTAGATTTAATCTTTGCTGTATAATGTAAGTATATGTGTTTATTATATGTAAGTGAACGACAAATTGACGCAGACGCAAACATTTTAAGCAATCTTTAAAGCTTCTGAAAATTTAAAATGACTGCAGAAAACAGATTTATTTTGATTAATATTTAATGTAGCAAGTGTATCATTTATTTTACTAGACTGTCTTTGTATTCACTGTTTACAAAAGGCCTGGTTTACATAAAAAAAATCCTACTTGTGTCTGCTTATTAGAGTGCATGGCCTCTCAAACACACATTTCAACTAACTAGACTGCCGATTCTCCTTTACAGTCTTTTTCAG
>BGPR01004815.1:71834-84930 GCA_013235015.1 Araneus ventricosus
ATACTTTATTCGCGACTAAGAAGCCCCATGTAAATATCAATAAGAAAACGTCCCCCGAAAGAAGAGGCCCCTGAAAAATCCTACCAAGTCTGCAATTCTCTGGGAAGCAGATATCGGATAGTCACATGGCGATTTTTTTCTGTGCTCTTCTATCTGTTTGCACCATCCATCCAAGTGTCGGAGATCTTTTCTTTTCGCTTCAGGCTTAGGGGAATTCTGAGGTCGAGAAAAAATAAAACAGCTCGAATCCCCTCGGCTAACTGCACTTAAGCAGCTGATTTGTCAAGTGTAGTACTGAAAGCAGCAAAGATTGGGCAAACTGGTGAATAAGGATTATGGGCTCATTCTCATAGAAGCGGCGACATGTTTATTTTTCTAGCGACAGTTTTATGCCGTTTTAAAATACAACAATAATACAAGTCTTGATAGAGAAAGCCTCCTCTACTGATGAGGTAAGTGGATTGAAAAATTTGCATTGCTTGGATTGTAGATTATGGAAACCAAAATATAAAAGCGCTTGTGTTTATAATTTTATTGATGCTGGAAATATTTATTTTTAGTCTCATTTTCTTTTTCTGCCATTCTTTAAAGTAATCTTAAACTGAAACAGCTGTAATATCTTCAGATCTTGAGTGATTCATCAACCCACTAGGCATTTCCAAGGCTCATATGTGGGGCAAACAATTAGAAGTAGACAGCATGCTAACTATTATTAACAAGCGAGAAACAAAAAGGTGATAATGTTCTATTAAAAGTGTATTTAAAGACTCGTTGTATTTATTTGCATATATTGACCTACATAGCTATGAAAGATTTAAAACACTAATCATAAAGATCTCTTAGCTTAGTGCCGACAAAAATAGACTAATAGAATCTTTGATGCTGTGAAACTAGCTGGAATGTTTAGTGCTTTCTAAAGATTTTTTTTCAGAGTTCGCGCAAATAAATGTTATAATACAGTAGAATTGTTGTACTTCAAACTGTTGATATAACAGCATGACATTTTCTGTAGCATTACAAAAGTTAATACAATAATTGCAGCATTTGATGTAGTCGTTACTTTTTCTTATAACCTATTTTTGTAGTTCAACAGGATTTGTTTCAAATATTGCATATTATATAGTTATTATACTGTAATTCATTTGTTGGAGGAAGTCAGGATGTATGACCTAAGCATCAAATTCGACTGAAAGATTTTTACACAATAAAATCGCTTCTAATCATGATTAAACTCATCACCCATTTCCTATTTTAGACATGATTAGCAGACAGCTTATGTTCTGAATGATACTTTTAGTATACAATTAAAAATAGATTAGGAAAAATTTTTAATACCATAATAAATAATTTTCTTTTGAGATGAAATACATAATCTTTATATAGATTTCCATTGATCTAAAAAAAGGCAAGTACTAAATAGTAAGTAAACATTTATGTAAGGTGAAAAGATGTACTATAAAGAAGATGGGTATGTACTATATAATAAATTGTAATAATATATCAATTTAATTCTTGTAAATGCCAATGCTCGTATGTAAATTTTAATTGGTATCGGCCCTATGACGTAATAAACTTAAATTCTTTTTCCAAATTTCTTATATAAAAAGTGTTATGCGGCTCATTATTTTAATTTACTATTTTATTTAAAACGGGGACAAAAATTAAAACAAAAAAACTTAGAATCTTGTCCTTTAAGCGGAAATATTAACTAAGCTTAATACCATGAAAAAAAACATATCCAAAACGAATGTGGTAATTTTTTAAAGTTCATGACTAACAATCTTTTAAAAGAAGTGAATGAATATTTGTAAACAAATTGTTGTAAGAACTGTATGAGCACGACAAGAATAGAGGAATGAATTATTTAGTTTTTCATTACATTTTTTTACGTGATGAACCAAAATAATATTGTAGTAAAGGACTGTAGAGCAAATTTATCAGAATTATAAAATATTTTATATAGATTTTACATTTTTAGAATTATCTAAACTTTATATACGCGGATTGCAGTTTGAAGTTTTCAAAGGAATCTACAATTAAAACGTGTTGTTAGTTGTATTTCTATAAAGATTCATTTCCTTTAAAGCAATGCCTTCCAAGATGATATGCAAAGTAAACTACCTAGAGTTTCCAATTTTCCTCACTATGATGAACATCATAAGCATAGTAAAGAAAAAATATTTTTTAAAGAAGAAATGAAATTTATTTATATTGAAAATTCAATATTTTAAGACAAAAATATATATTTTTATGGATTTTGCAATAAACATATAAATAAAGAAAGTGAAGTAAACTGTGGGAAATTGGAACTATATCATGATATAAATATAAATATTCTGCAGGACATTAGAAATTAGCGTTGAACTCAACATGAGATGTGAAGTAAGAAGCATGGTATAAGAAAAACCCATGCAAATAAAAGGAATTTTCTAGTTTTCACGATAAAATAATAATTTTAGTCTATGGTATTAAATGCTTATCCTATAAATATTATTTTTTGGTATTATCTCGTGACGAAAAAATGCTGTTCACATAACAGAAAGGTGATTTAATAAGGAACAAGAATGATTCTATGTTTTTAAAAGATTTTTCAAATAAAAGAAATATACTAGTTCTATCTTGCTTTCATTTGACTTCAATTTTTCATTTAATTTATAAGTATGATCAAGTCCAGAAATTTTATCTGACTTCCCTTTCATACCTAAATATCCTTTTTCACAATTTACATCCTGAGAAGATTCCAAAATTTATTTTGAAAGAACCACAATTTACTCAGTTAGTACAATGATGGTGTAAAATGTTGATATATCTACGTTATTAACATGATATTTAGCTGTATTTTTACTGGTTCCCAATCTGTAAATGTGATATTATTAGGCTTTCAACATAAAGAAGAAATTTAAAGAGATTTGTATTTACGGTAGCGCTTCACACTAATAAGTTGTTAAAAAAGTTTATCATTACCACTTACTAATAAACCATTATTCTTCATATCCTGATGCACACTTAACAATATTTCTGTGACGCAAGGCTCTTTTACAAATTATCATAGCAAGTTACAAGTTTTGCAACTGGTCTAGGCGACCTTCTGTTACTCGCAATAAATTAATGCAATTGATCCCCATCTTCATCATAGTTTTCTCAAATATATGAAAATATGCAATTTTTGTATTGAAAAAGCAAAAGAAGGAAAACCTCATCTCTTATCCATAATGTAGCAGATTTAAGATCATACAATTGTTGTACGATGAGTTTTCTCAGTATCAATAATGTTTCCGTTAGCTGATGGATACGGATGATTTATTATGGTTGGACTCAGCTATCTTAAAAGACAGTTGATGGACATCTAGGACATCGCGGATCGCACTTTTGGCTCAGTTTGGAAATTAATGACGATATGCGCTATCAATGATTGCATCTCATCATAGTTTTCTCAAAATGTGAAAATATGCAATCTACTCTATTAAAATTCGAAGGTAAACAAACGTATGTATGTATGTATGTATGTATGTCCGGCTATCTTCTCACGAACCGCCGAACGGAGAAGCGCGCGGAAGGTACCAAAAGATGGGGAATAATCCAGGGAAGCCATTTCGGCCATTTAAATATCGTAATTTTTATTAGTGAAAAAGATATTAATTAAAAACTAATTGACAACAATGCTTTTCATTGTTTCGGATACTTTATAACAATACTTTTCATTGTTGCAGCGCAATTCAAAATACATTTTATTGTTGAAGTCGTTTACTTTAAAGAACATTGTTACAACAACAATAAAAAAGTGACGCTGACAGAAATAAAAAAAAAATGTATTGTTGAAAGTGTATAAATTCTTTTTTTTATCCCGTGACATAACGTCCAACAAAATCATTTTAACGAAATTAAAAGGGGTGTTTTGTTTCTGTAAAGTTATGTGCCGAAAGATGTAGATTAGTTATGTTAGTGATTTTAATCATTATTCATTGATTTGATCAAGTTTAAATATTTGTAGAAGCTTCTATTTTAAGCTGATATTTGGAAGTTACTATTTTTGCTTTGTTCAATTCTCGCTTTTTCCGATGCCTAAAAGAAAAAGAGGAATTACAGGGGATGTTGCCAGTAGACGGGAGGCAATTAGAAAACGTGAAAGGAGAGTTGTTGAAACTGAAGAAGAAAGAAGCCGCCGATTGTCAACTATGGCACAACGTGGCCAGGACAGAAGAGTGGAAGAAACAGAAGAACAAAGAAATAGCCGATTGTCAGACATGGCACAACGTGGGCAGGAGAGAAGAGCCGAGGAAACAGAAGAACAAAGAAAAGAGAATACGTTTTGGGGGGAACGTAACGTTTACGTTAGCGACAATATATGTAGAAAAATAAATCGGAGGCGGGCATATGAAAATTAGTAATAAAAAGACTAGATTTGTGTGTGAAAGAATATTTACATTTCTTGGAGAAAGTAAGTGACAATATTTGTTGAAAAAAAATGGAGCCGGGCATATGAAAAAATATGGATCCGAAGGCCTCACGTGATCTCACTTCTCTCCGCCCTGGAATATCCCATTATTCAAGATTGCCCGTGAGGCAATTAGAAAACGTGAAAGGAGAGTTGTTGAAACTGAAGAACAAGGAAATAGCCGTTTGTCAGACATGGCACAACGTGGCCAGGACAGAAGAACAAAGAAATAGCCGATTGTCAGACATGGCACAACGTGAGCAGGAGAGAAGAGCCGAGGAAACAGAAGAACAAAGAAATAGACGATTGGCAGTAATGGGACAACGTAGCCAGCAGAAAAGAGCCGAAGAAACAGAAGAACAATGAAAAGAGAATACGTTTTGGGGGGAACGTAACGTTCACGTTAGCGACAATATATGCAAAAAAATAAATCGGAGGCGGGCATATGAAAATTAGTAATAAAAAGACTAGATTTGAAAGAATATTTACATTTCTTGGAGAAAGTAAGTGACAATATTTGTTGAAAAAAAACGGAGCCGGGCATATGAAAAAATATGGAACCGAAGGCCTCACGTGATCTCACTTCTCTCCGCCCGGGAATATCCCATTATTCAAGATTGCCCGTGCAACGCCGGGTCATGCAGCTAGTTTTTGTATTAAAAAAGCAAAAGAAGGAAAACCTCTTATCCATCATGTAGCAGATTTAAGATCATATAATTGTTGTACGATGAGTTTTCTCAGTATCAATAATGTTTCCGTTAGCTGATGGTTACGGATAATTTATTATGGTTGGACCCAGCTATCTTAAGAGACAGTTGATGGACATCTAGGACATCGCGGATCGCACTTCTGGCTCAGTTTGGAAATTAATGATGATATGCGCTATCAATGATTGCATCTTTCCTGTATACGAGACAATGTTTAAGCTTTATCGTTATGAAACTTCTGTAACAAACAATGTCCTTCTTGTTTGTTATTTTAATCTATTAATTTAGTGAATGAAGGGCTAACTAAGAGCACTTCCCTAGTAGCACAAATATGTTGTATAATATTGTACGATACTGAACAATATTCGCAATACTATATAATATTGTACGATACTAAACAATATTCGCAATATTGTATACTATTGTACGATACTAAACAATATTCGTAATATTGTATAATATTGTACGATACTAAACAATATTCGCAATATTGTATACTATTGTACGATACTAAATAATATTCGCAATATTGTATAATATTGTACGATACTGAACAATATTCGCAGTATTGTATAATATTGTAAGATAATAAACAATACTCGCAATATTGTATAATATTGTACGATACTGAACAATATTCTCAATAGTGTGTACTATTGTACGATACTGAACAATATTCGCTATATTGTATAATATTGAACAGTATCATATAATATTATATAATAACGAGCAATATTGTATAATATCGGGCAAGATGTTGTGCTACTTGGGTTATAAATGTTATGGATTTGGAGTCAAATAATGACTGTAGCATCTTTATCGCAGATTGCATGTAGAAAACTTGTTGAACTATCCCATAGTCATTATAATATTCAAACTAATTTATGAAACAGAATTATGCAATATTTTTCTGAAAAAGAGAGCAAGATTTTACAAAAGCTACTCTTTGATTTATATACTTATAACATATTACTGTAAAAGTTACTGAGTCAAATTAAACCCAATTGAATACTTAGGAGTTAGGTGGAATTTAACTCGTATCTGATCATTAATAATAATTTTCGAGTAATACGAAACATGATTGTCACTTATCATGGGCCTTTTAGACGATGTTTAGAATGTGGAAGAAATAAATAATTTTTACTTCCTATATTATTATAATTCTGCAAAATAGCTCAATTACCGGACATTCCCCCTTCAAATAAAAGAAAGGCATTTCAACATCTAAAGAAAAGAAGATTATTACGAACTAACAGTGTAAAAGCGAAAATGCCTGTGCTGTACATAGTGTATATATTTCCTTCTTTTTGTTTATTTTGTTTTCTTTTTCTTAAATAAAATTCCAGTGTCTTGCGCATCAAACCGTTCAGTGACCGGTTTGGTCACGGGTACGGGGGTAAGGGACGGCGTTCTGTTCTGTTGATCAATTCTTGAGCTTTTAAACATAAGCATTAGGATGATGAAGAGATTGTAAGAAAGGAGATAAAAGAATTATTTACCTCTTTACATTTTTATTACATTGAAATTAACAATTTTATTAAAAAAAAGCACCTGGATGATGATACAAAAAATTTATTTTGTAGTGGTCACCATGGGCAGTTGAAAATAGATGAGATTAATTCAGTGAAATTCTTTCCGCAGTAATTTCTATCGACATGCTAAACAATTTAGAGACATCAATGCATAATTTTAATTATAAAAGCCAGGTGATGCATTAAATTTGAATAACGATACTATGCGGTGGATAAAAATCAAACGTATTAAGTATAAAATTCAATTCTTTATCTTTTAAGTCGTATTGGAGCTGGAGTTCTTGAAGCGAGTTTTCGTAAATAAACATTTCAAATACATATTATGATATTTAATGAATCGTTCCAGAACCACTTTCATATAATCTTCCGAGAATAATTTTTCACGGTGTCGACTGTTGGAGTCTTTGTTACTGATGTTGCAGCGAAATCTCCCGAAATCAATCATTCAGATCTCCTTTAAGCTCGCACTCAAGTATAAAAGTCCATGAATCTCCGACCAACGCACCACATCCTTTGTTCGCTCTCCACTCCAAGGTTATTGTAGTGCCTCCTTCTGTGCAACAGATGCAATATTTTTGTGCAAAAGGAATAAAAATTGCAGTCCTCAAAGGCAAATGGATGGTCTTTTACGAATGATAAATAACTTGGGATCCAATGTTTTCACGACAGGGGGTTGGGCCGCCGACCAATCAGAAGACGCCTCCTAGACGTCACAAACATCCATCACTCTTGGGGCATGAGTGTATGTTTGGGTAGATGGATGGGGGGAGGGGGCAACATAAGAACTTAACGTAGACCCCCGGGGGAAATCTTTGGAATATCGACGGATAATCCGTCTTAGAAGCATCTGCGTCGAATTCTCAAGTTTTTTTCTTTATTGAGGATGATTTCAATTGAAGTTGAAACCTTATTCAGACGGCCATTTCTGTGAAACTTAAGACTAGAATATCAGTTTTTTAAACTCAAAATTTATTTAATAATGAATATTTCAAATTAAATTTTATTTGTATTGCATACCAATTCTATGTATAGTAGCGCACTTTATTTTATAGGTTGCTACTGAGAAAGTTAATAATAGTTTAGAAATTGCTTAAGAGAACTCAGTACCGGATATACTCACAAAAATTAATTTTTTTAAAATTTTTATATATTTTTAATCTCCATCTCAAGACCTTCCTATCGACATAAATCTTTCGCTCGTGTTCGTATTAGAGGCAAGTTAAAATAAACTTTAAAAAATGTGAACAGATTAATGTAACACAAGATTCTGATTATCTTAAAATGATATTTTTGAAACTGCATGTAACTTTTTTTCAAAATCTACTATGTATATGTACTTGAAATTTTTACCACCTATTCTATACATATAAATGAATACACTGATGTGAAATTTTTTTCTGATAATCCAAAAACATTTCTTAATTGTGCTGATTTCGTGTTAGGAAACGGCGTTTTTAAAAAATTCATAGTGACATTCAGTTCAAAATTGTTTTACAAATCCAAGCTATTTTTATGTAAGATTTTACTTCAGTATAGAGACAAATGTCTGCTTAAATAGTATAAAAAATTTCAAAAATGTATCTATAATAGATTGTGATAAAAGTTAATTGGTCAATTTAATATGAGCGATATGGAGGGTACTGACTCCCCTTAAGTCCTAAAGACGTAAGATCTTTCATTTAAAAAAATGGAATTTTTTGAATGGAATTTTTTCATGTTGTGGTTCATGAAACGTGGTTTCTATATTAAAAAAAACGCTAAAAAATCATATTTTTTATATTTTTCGTATCAGTGAATTAAGAGATAGTAGATTTTCTTTAAAACTTGAAGAAGAAACATTTTAAGTTTGCAGCGGTTACAATTCACTGCCTTCTCCTTTTCACGGTAGGTGGCGCTACTAGAGCCATCCGGATTTTTCCCATGATGCCTCTCTCTTTTTCTTCTGTGCACTTGTCTTGTGTTGTTGTTCTCTCTCTTGCGTCTTGTACCTTTTAATGTACTTTGTCGTGGAACTTAGCTATCTAATAAAAAAGGTTCCTGAAATTGAATTAATTCTTCAACAGCGGCAGTCCATATAAGCATAAGTCTCGTCCCTCTACAAGTTTTAAAAACTGTTGTCTGACAAAACTTGCAATACCGCGTATGCATATTGTTGCTAACAGGTTTCAAGAAATTATGATTTTATTTTCAACTGTAATCAACAGTTAAGGATTGAAACTCATACGTAACATAAAAAAAGGCTTAATTTTGGAAAAATTTCACGCTGTTCCATAACAATTTAAACCTGATGAAAACCGTACACTTGATTCCATTTAATCCACCGTACTGAAAAGTAATTTTTATTATGAATGTTGCAGATAAGTTTCCCACAATATTAGTTTTATATAATATTTATATAACTTCTGAAATCTCTGGAAGTCAATAATACCCATATGCGCAATTGTAATGAATTCCATTAATAATCCAAATTTGCTTGTAAGATATAATCTGTTATTTTCGGTTAACAAAAATATTTTTTTAAATATTAAATATTAATTACAATCTGAGCAACAAATTCAGAGTAAAACTATTAAAACGAATTTGCAGATTACTTTTTGATATCTCAAAAAGGTAAATGCGTTTTGCTTTAAACACAGATACTTTAAGAAGTTCAGATTCTACATTTACAGGTTCATTTCCACTTTATTTTTTTCAACAATCGTAACCAATAATAATTAAAGCCTCCATGTGGATGAGAAGCCTCCGGATAAGTAAGCGGGGTCTCGCTACTCCTGGGGTTACAATAATGGTGAGGGCTGTGTTGCCCCCTCCAGTGCTACTACGTACCTCCTACGGGAGCGGTCGGTCTGTGGCCGGTGAAGGCTACTTGGACTCCGGCCTCAATACTCGTGCTATCGCAGCGGCTGTCATTCAAGGTCCCTCCTAGGCAGAATATGGGTAACACGGTTTACGGTTATTAATTAAAGGTTTTTGACTCCAACCTTACTCAACAAAGGTAACAAAGTGAAGGAGGAAAGATGTAAGACGATGTGCAGTTAAATATTAGATTACATCCGCTGTTACTCTCATCATAGAATACGACATAAATTGAAAGACTACATTTTAACCCTTTAAGCGGTCAAATCAATCTTTTTCGTGTTTCTTGCTCAGCTCAGAAGCAAATATTTGAATTAATTTGCATAATTTCTTAATTTACTTCCAGAATAATATCTTCTTGAGGATTTAAAATTTCGATTACATATAAAAAAAGTATGGTTAATCTATGTTAAAATCGTATTTCTAAGAGTTGAAATTCATTCGGTCAAACTCGTTCGCCGCTTAGAGGGCGAAATGCAGTTTGATAAGATGAATATCTTCTCTTCTGCTTTATGAAATTATACAATAATATAAAGTAAAAGTAATCTGCATTTTGATTTAATAAAAATTAAATTGTTAGAAAATGTAAAATGCAATTGTGGAAGTGATATAGAAATAAAACTGGTAACTGGATATATGATTAAAGTAGAAGAATGATATTAATTATTAATTTATGATATATATGATACCACGCAGTCTATACTTAAATTATCACTGTTCAGATTATTAACATTTACTTCCCATGAAATCTACACAAACGAAGTCTACACTGTCTGATCTCGGGAAAAAATCAAACTATTTAATATAGAGCTAACTGATAACACTTAATCTGGCCTTTCATTTTCCATGGAAAAATGACACTCCTCTCCACATTTCTAAAAGAGTTATCGATTCCGCATTAAATATTTACTTTAAAAATTAATAATACCTTGATAATTCTAATCTATTTCAAAAGACAGCCTTTGAAACTGAGCTTATCAATCAACGATGTCATCACCGGTTTTCATCAGAATTCATTATTTTTAAGAATGCAATCCATCATAAATTAATGAAGAAAGAGGATATTAAGGGATTTCAAATTGAACCTTTTATTTATGATTCTTGTAAAGAAAACTCGTTTGTCTTCGGGTGAAACAGAAAGGCAAGGATATTTGCTGATTAATATATTTTTTGCTTATGGAAATCGTTTTATTTTATTGTATTATGCGAAACACATTTCGATCAAATTAATCTTTGGCTATTATTCTGGTAAAATGAAATATCCCTTCTAAGCTTTTTCATAAACAAATGAAGATTAAATTTATTTTTTACTACGCTTATCTATTATTTCTTTCTTGAAAACATTTGGAAAATATTCTTTGATGCATAATTTATTCCCATTATTAAAAATATAAATTTTTGTGTGAAAAAAAAGATGGATTTAAATTTAATTTTTCACATTTTCCTTTGGAAAATAAAATGTGACGTGAGGAGTTTCATAAAATATATTAACTTATCCGTGAAATAAATTTATTCCTGGAAGATTTTTTAAATCGATAATTACTACAAAAACTATAAAAAACTCCAGGATTATATTGCAGCAATATTTGATATATATTTTACTATTTTTTGACTCGTTAATTCTATTCTCTATTTTTAAAAACGTTTGAAAAATATTCTTGGGCGTATAACATATTTTCTTAATTTTTTTAA
Source organism: Araneus ventricosus (assembly GCA_013235015.1). Classification (NCBI taxonomy): domain Eukaryota; kingdom Metazoa; phylum Arthropoda; class Arachnida; order Araneae; family Araneidae; genus Araneus; species Araneus ventricosus. The sequence goes on from BGPR01004815.1 coordinate 83,057, forward strand.
AGAAAAATTATTCGTCTTTGAAAAACACATAGGCCTAAAGTTAATTTTTCATGATCAGTTTTAAAAATAAAATGCAAGGGGAAAGGTAAAATAATATTTATTTACTCATAAGAGTTTGATTTTTATAACAACTTTGAATGTGAAAAATATAAGAAAAATACAGAAAACATCATTATTAAATTAGAACAATAAGTAATTATTTTAACTTGAAAAAATTCAGCGATAAAATATTTATTTATACATTATTTTAAAGAATAAACGCAACTAAATATAAATAATTCCAGAATAAATTTAATTGCAATTTTTATAAAACAACATTTGAACAAAGTTAAAATGGCCGATGAAAATTTTAATCATTATCATGTAATTTCTAACAGCCACGCGCGAATAAAATGTGCTATGTAAGCTTTTAATGAATAAAATAAAATTTTCTAGTTCTTGTTCTGATGTGAGGTAAAATATACGTCAAAGAACTTGCATAAAACAACACGTATTTGTTAAAAAAAAAGATATTACTGTCGTAACAGACAATATATATAAAGGGATAAAAAGATGCAGAAATATTTTTAGAAAAGTAAATAGTTTTTTTTCTATCTTTCAATGAAAATATGTTATTTCAAAATACTATAATCAAGAAATAAGAAAAATTATATTTTGTGTTTGAACAACAGACTAGAATTATTTCCTTACAAAGTTTAATATATATACTAGTAGAGTACAAAAAATAATACTGAAAAAAAGCGCCAATAACTATACCCAGTTATTTTATTTCACTCACTTTTATTTTAAAAGCCATTCTCGAAACATTATTCATATAAACACTAAATAAACAATCCTCTTAATTTTTATCTCGGTTCTTTCTTTTGTTTGAAATGAAAAAGAATCGTTCGCAAAATAAAATTGTTTACAAGGAAAAATTTCTATTTCTTCGCTTGAACATTCTGTACATCAAATACTATATTTCAAAAAAAAATTGATGTTTAAATGATGATGTATTTAAACAAATAAATCCTCTTTATTTGAAAAAAATAATCATAGGTTGACTTCAAACAATGTTTATGGGAAGATTTCGAAAAAAGTATTTGACATTAACGCATTTATTTTTAAACATTTTTTTTCTACATTTCATATTTACGTTTTGTAAGTTGGGGGATATAAAAACATAAATTGTTTATTTTCTAAGAAAAATGCAGGATATTAGAAAAAGATGTTGGCTTCTAAACAAAAAAAAGTGAAACAATTTCATAAGAACTACAATAATAGAATACATTTCAGTTTAGGTTTGTCAACATAATGCAAAATCAACTTAAAGAGAAAAGAAAAAATACTGAAAATACTTCTGAGAAACAGCTTTTGCTCGATAAGAATGTAATAATTTTTTTATAAAAAATAAAATAAGTTTTGTTCTTAAGTAACTTTTAAGTGGTAACTTTTCCCAGAAAGAAATACATTTAAGTTTTACATCGTTCTTCATAACTTATTACCGTTTTAATGCTAAACGACCAACTGGTTATCCATTTATCTTCCCTGCTATTATTTTATTGTACATTTTGGTTATTTAACTGTACCCTAAGAAAAATATTTTGGAATAACAGAAAATTTCTGAAAATTACGTTTAATACTTTATTTCCGAAAAAATATTATGTTTTAAAAAATTGATCAAATTTATTTCAGTATATCTTTTCAAAACATCCATTTCCTCTAATATTTCTACCAAGAGTAAACTGGGAAAATCTAAATAAATTCCTGTATGGTTTGTTAAATATTGCATTTATATCTATCGTGCTTAAAGAATGTTAAAAATTACGTTTAATTAAAATGTTTTCGTGCACATTTTTAATTGAATTTCGAGCTTTGAAACTAGAAGTATTTTC
>BGPR01004815.1:84940-96966 GCA_013235015.1 Araneus ventricosus
CTTAAATGAACTAAACAATATCTATAATTGTTTTCGTATCACAATCTTACATTTTTTTTCTTTTATCAATTGCCTCATTATTTCCGTTGGAAATAGAAAAATATTAATTAATATTTTCTTTTAGTAAGTTGAAGAAGAAAAAATTTTATTTGATGTTCGCACCATATGAAATTATGGTCATGGGAAAATTAATTTCCATTTTATCGGATTTTTTAGTTGTATTAAGAGTTTGTATTTATCATGTGGAAACACATAATTGCACAAAGGACGTGGGACCGAAGCACACTGATTGTTGAAATCAACGCATCACGAAAAGTTTTATAAATGCTTTAAACACCATTAAGTTTAATTTGACATTTTCAATTAAAGGAAACAGAAAATTTCTCAAAATTACGTTTAATACTTTATTAAATTAACTATTAACTATTTCAAGCATAAAACAGTTTTGATGATGGTTAATTTTTAATGTCACTTATCACATGTACAAAACGAAAAAAACGAGAACTTTATTAATTTTATGCAATTAATTTCACCCATGATTTTTACTCCTAAGTGCATTAAATGAGAGCACTGAGTAGAAAAGAGATTTCTCGAAGACATTTAGAAACTGGTTGATAGATCGATACAAAAAATATCAGTACAATAATGATGATACTCACCATTTGATAAAAAAGTACAGGCGACCAAGAATTGTTGGACCCATTTCAAAAATTAATAATAAAAAATCCCCTCTAATAATGTTAAAACTACATTTCTTTTTTAAATGAGAGCGCATTTTAAAAAGTTTTCTTGGATGGTAACGCGCCGTTGCGGTGGTCTAGGTGGTCGTAAATTATTGGACATCTTCCATTTTTGAGAGACCTCATGTGCAAAACTATTTAAGCAATAAGAAAAATAAAAGGATGTATTTGTAGGGAATTGTACGGTCTTTAATTTGTTAAATCAATTGTAATACGAAAACTGAATAGTTTTTGAGATATTCAAGTAAAACTAAAAACGATAACCAGCAAACGCGTATTAGCTTTTGCTGATTGGTTACCATTGCGTACGGAAATCTCTCGCTACTGCAAATTTAGAATGTCGTACAAATACGCCACTTATGTGAAAAACTTTTTTATTTGCTCTTTCATCTAAAAAAAACTGCAATTGTAACATTATTATTATGTTTTTAATTAATTTTTGAAATAGGTCCAACAATTCTCGGTCACCCTGTATTATGGCAGATTTATAAGATTGTTTGCCAGTGTAAATCTTATAGTCATGAACTCACATCCGAAGTCTGAATCAATGAAAATCCATACAGTCACATGACAGAACGAAATTTTCTTCAGCGAATTTCAGCTTTTAAATTTTTTTATTAAATTTGACTGGTTTTCTGTTTGTAAAGATAGAATTTTGCAATTAAATTTACACTCTCTTCCTGATGTGCTATACAGTTTTGAAATTTCGTTCATTTGTGTATTCTCAGTGGCAGTGCACATTTTCATTATGTTCGGAATATATTTTTCAGTCCATCGATTTATTTGATTGAATTTTATTTCTATACATTTTGGGCCATATGGTAGATAAATTGAGAAGAATTCGATTTCAGAATTCTATAATACAGGGTGTCCGAGAACTGTGGGACAAATTTTAAAAAAATAATAATAAAAACCCTAATAATTTTACAACTACGCTTTTAATAAATAAGAGAGCAAATAAAAAAAAATTGTTTCTCCATATAGGTAACGCTGCGTTACGGCGTTCTAAATTTGCTACAGCGAGAGAATTCCGTACGCAATGGCTACCGATTGGCAGAAGCAGATGCGCGTTTTTTGGTGTCCTTCTTTCAGTTTTACTAGAATATCTAAAGAATATTCAGTTTTCACGCTACATAAGAATTAACAAAATAAAGACCGTAAAATTCCCAACATATACATGCTTTTATTTTTCTTCTAGGTTCAATATTTTCGTAGATAATTGCTTTCAAAAATGGGAGATTTTGAATATGTACGGCGCGTTTCCTATCTTTAATAAACTTTTTGAAATGCTCTCTAATTTAAAAAAAAATTACTGGAGGCTGTATTTTCAGACAGTCTCTGATGCTAAAGGCGTAGGACTACTTTACTCGCGTGACTCTTTTGTTTCTCGAAGTTTATCGTAAGTTTTCAAGTTTAAGTAAGTTCTTTTAACTTCTGTTGTTACCCTTCATCTCTAAAATAAGTCATTAGTTATGCTTTTGATATATGAAGTTACCGAGATGTAGAGAATCGCGTCAACAATTGATGCGTAGATTATGCGGACTCAGTAGTCGTTGAACTGCAATTCCGATTTTCAATTTTTTTGTAACTTCATTTGTTACCCTTGATCTCTAAAATAAGACATTAGTCATGTTTATAGGACATTAGTTGCCGAGATATAAAGAATGTCCCATACCAAGTTTTGTGTCGTTTTGGCGTGTGAATCAAATTCCGTAATGAGACCCCAATGGGAGGAACGTAGTCCTACGTGGAAAACCGTAGGTATAACATTTATTAGTTTTTAAATTAATTTTGAAATGTGTCCCAGAGTTCTCGAACAACCTGCATATTTTCTTCTGAATTAAATATTAAATACTAAGATGTAGAAAATAATTAAAATAAATTTTTACATTTAATACCAATAAAATTGTGTTTCTGAAAGCAGTTTTCATTGTATTTTACATTTATTTGTTTTTCGATCAGATGCATATATTTTGGATGCTTTTGATGAAATTTGGTCGAAGAATGGATATCTGAATTATTCACATTGGAAGTCATCTCAGATTAGATTCATTACGTTCCTGTATTTTATTTGTAAAGTATGAATTACAAAGTTATACAATACTGAATTTTTGGAACATTGGCAAAAGATTTGTAATGAAATGATTTCACTCTCACTTCATGTACGCAAAAGTGTGTCGCGCGAATTAAATTTTGGAATTCATATTTCTCTTGCAAAGAAAAAAGGAAATAAGATCACAACACAGCATAGGACAACAAGCAGTTTGATAAGATATGATTTGCTCAGTTGTGTTTCTCCTGTAACTGGGACGTCACTTAAAATGACTTTTTTCGACAGACATTTTGTTTTACTTTATATGTAAGTGTTTCTAAAAGTTAATTGGTATAATAATCTTACTCTCTTGGAAATTAATTTTTATTTTATTTATCTATTCATTTTTTATTCTTAATCGTATTTACAAGAAGAAAACTAAAATCGTAATTATTGAGACTATTTCTTCGTTTTCATACACTGAAGAGCCAAAAAAACTGGTACACTTGCCTAATATCGTGCAGTCATTAAGGGTACACGACTGGGCTTGCGGCTCCGAAAGAACATATCGATGATGTTTCGTTGAATGGTTCGCACGCTGACACTTGTTGATGGCCCAGCATTGAAATCTGCAGCAATTTCAGGAAGGGTTGCACGTCTGTCACGTTTAATGATTCTCGTCAGTCGTCGTTGGTCCCGTTCTTGCATGATCTTTTTCCGGCCTCAGCGATGTCGTAGATTTGATGTTTTACCCGATTCCCGATATTCACGGTACACTCGTGAAATGGTCGTACGTGAAAATCCAAATTTCATCGCTACCTAGGAGATGCTATGTCCCATCTCTCGTGCGCCGACTATAACACCACGTTCAAACTCACTTAAATCTTGATAACCTGCCATTGTATCAGCAGTAACCGTTCTAACACTGTGCCAGACACTTGTTGTCTTATATAGGCGTTGCCGACCGCAGTGAAGTACTCCGATTGGTTCGATATCTCTTTATTTGCATACGCATGCCTGTGCCAGTTTTTTTGGCTGTTCAGTGTATATCCCATCAGTTTTCCTTCACAATTAGTAACTATTGAAATAAACGAGGCTTCATATTGTTCTGTAATTCTAAAAATTTGATTTGCGCCACTCACCTTAATGGCTAAGTTAATTCACACATTACTAAGTACTTCTGTGATTAACCCTCTGAGTGTTTAACTATTTTGATGTACTCGCTTTAAAGTTTGAAAAGTTTGCTTTTAAAGTGAGTAATTAGGTTTTATTGCGTTTAATCAAGTCTATGAAATCTTAAAAAATATTTTATCCACGGTAGTTTAAGAAATTATACATATAAACAAAAATTATCTGCTTTGAACTCAATATGAGGAACGGAAAATTACGCGTATAACGCTTAGGTGGTTAAAAATCTTCAGTTTTATTCTGCTGCATCAGTTTATTGAGAGAATGATGCGAAGAACATATACGGTAATTTTCTTTTTCTTTGCAAGAATGATTTCGTTGCTCATTTTCCAGATTTCACATAGGGCCAACCTAGGCCATGGCCTAGGGCACAAATATCAAAGTAATAACAATAAAATACTTGCACATTTTAGTATTATTTCGAAAAGACTGTATAAAACACTGTTTTTTAAGTACATCCAGCCTCATTAAAAAATTGGCGGCGCATTTACATTGCCTATTTCTATAGTTGCAGTGAATGCATCGGGGGTGGAGGGCGCAAAATTAAGTTCTTTGGCCTAGGGGCGCAAATATGAAAGAAAGGACAATAAAATACTTGCACATTTCAGTATTATTTCGAAAAGACTGAATAAAATACTGTTTGTAAAGCACATCCAGACACATTATAAAAACTGGCGGCACATTTTCATTGCCTATTTCTATAGTTGCGGTGAATGCATCGGGGGAGGAGGGCGCAAAAGTAACTGCCTTGGCCTAGGGAATAGAAATGTATAATTCCTTAACCGCTTAAGAACAGAATTATTTTGAAGCCTATGATATTTAGAACGAGTTAATTCGGGTTATGTCCTTAAGCGTTAAGATTGATACTCGATTATAAAGAATCATTAACCCTTTATTGACAACGTGGAAATTCAGTGTCTGTAAGTAAAAGTTAAAATATGCATTCGGGAATTTTCGGTTTCCGTTATTGCAATCAAATATTACTATATAGTTATAAGTTTTAAAATACTGAATTTTTATCCTATTGAGAAGACGACGCGGAGAATTCATTGTGGCACTTTTCGGTTTATCTTCAAGGATGTTGTCGTTCTACATTTTCCTTAAGATAGATATGTGATTTATATTAAGGTATTCGATTGTTTTCGGAGACATTTTCTTTGAAAAATAACTTATATATATATTATTAATGTTATTTTTCAACTGCATATGTTTTAAAACTATGAAAATATTATAAAATTAGGCTTTCACAATAATATTTTTTTAAAAAAAAACTGAGAAATTTGAAGAAAAATGACTAAAATATTTGCCTTACGCTAACAGCCATAGACAAAATCATATTCTAAATATACATAAATCCTTGTAGCAGTACATTTTTGTGACAGATATCTGTGTTATGCTCTAAAATATTTCTTGTACTTCAAAATAGTTTTGAGATATAGCTGAACATAGTTACTAAACTGGTAATTTTTCATAAAAAGTGCTTTTCGTTTATATTTAAGCACTTAAAAATAATACTTGATTTTAAAATTGATCTTAGTTTTCAAAGAGAAACATCACGCATATTACAGAAAACAATCTCAGAAAATTTCATATCAATACTTGAATAACTTTTTGAGAAATCATTGTTACGGTCGACAGTTTTCCACAAAAATATCATTTCTCAGAAAACACATTTTAAGTTTCCATGCAACATAAAATAATGCTTACAATTCGGTAATAAAAGAGCTGTAACTCCATTTGTAATTCACGTAGAATAAAAAGTGAGACAGTTTTACAACGCTGGTTAAACAGGCTACAAAATTAAGTCAGAATTTTTCTTTTTTATAATTTCATCAGAAACGACGATTTTAAACCAGTCGGATACCTTAAGGATGACAAAACGTTTTTGGTAGCATAGAAATTGTAGTAAAAGTTAAGAAGTGTAATATGAATACATACATAGAGAAAATCAATCAAAAAAGAGCAAAATATTGAAATTTCTATTATTTCATTTGATAAAATGCATATTAATTTATTATATTCCTCCAACAGGCGTCTATTTTGTTTGCAACAAATGAATTTAAAATCGTCATTGGATAACCCCAGGATATGGAAGAGAGTGTTCACGCTTCCGTTTATATAAATTTCAGGGTGAACCTATAATTAGTTGAAAAGAAAAAAATCGTTTGTTTCCCAAACCAAAAATAGTTTCTCAACAAAAAATTTTATTAAGAAGATCTTAATAAGAATTTCCATTGTTTTCTAGATCATTATGTTAAATTTTATCATAAAATTTATAATAATTTATTTTCAATTTTTATCTCGTGAAACATTCTTCCACACTGAAAATATGTTTAAAACGATTCCCTATCTAGCGATAGGGAATCGTTATTCCCTATCTCGCCGGTACTACTCCGAACACAGTTCCCAGCTAGGTTAAATGCCCACTGGAAAAAAAGAATGACCGGGATAGCAAAGTAACTGCGCATACTCAAGAAGTCGGAACTGGAACAAAGGGAATTTCCAGCTCTCGAAGAGGGAAAAGCTTTCTGAGAGGAAAGCGGATAGGGAAAATTCTCTGAAGTAACCTTGGTTTTATCCAGCTTTTCAGCGGCAGCTGAAAGCATCAAAAGTTAATTTTATTGATAGATTTAGAAATTACAAGCAAAACTAAACAAATAATTTAATTCACGCACTGAATAAAGATGTGGGTGCTGCAGTCCCTGTACGCGAGCCGCCCCTGATCAAAAGTTTGAATTTTCATTGTATTACTTTTCGTGAAATTGTTTGGAATCTGAACTTGAGCTAACATTGTATAAACCACTAATTTCGATAAAATGGAAGAAAAATAGAGCCTTTTTTTATTTGAACTGCTTACTATAACAAACAAAACGAAAAAGAGAATCATTAAGAAAGTCCACAATTACTCTCATTCTCTGCAATCGTTATAGATGGTGCCTAATAAGGAAAAGAAACGGAACGTCAGAAACATGAAAATCGTAGTAGAATTTCTGAATACTGAATTCAGCAACAAAAAAGCAACGGCTCTTTATACAGAAATATCTACGAATCCACAAGATATGGTTAAAAACAAAATAGCAAAGACTCTGGCAGAAGCTGATTCATTCTCATATGACATCACCACAAGGCAAAACTTGATTCAAGAAATGCAAAACTGTATTCATTTTGAATATCAGCAAGAGGCAAAGTACCATAAAAAAATGAAATTCCCATAACTGCAGAATAGTTAATTATATTGAAATATTCCCATTTACATGATTTTTTAAAACGTATAGCAACTAGATAAGACCTATTTACGACATCTGACTATATTTTGAACTCCTATATGAAAACAAACATAATATCAAAGGTGTTTTACAATTGCATTATAAGTAACTAATTATTAAATTACAGTAAAAAAATAATTTTCAATTTCTTTCTCTTCATTCAATTATATGCATAAATTGATGATATTTAAGATATTTTTCATTTTCATAAGATATTGTGTATTAAAGAATAAAACTTATACAACACCTGCAAAACAATAAATTGAGAAAATGACCTAGTATCTGCATCACGCCTTAAAAATAAATGTTATTTAATTTTCTATGAAAAAATGAAAACATATATAAATGATTTGAATAAACAAATCCTACTTTTTAGATGTCTTTAAAGTAACCGTTAAGTTTTATTAGTTTGAAGCATGAAGTATTAAAATGTCAAGCAATATTTAATGAAACAATCAAAGATCAATTGTTATTGTATCAAAATTCCGTCAGACATATTGAAATACTGTCTGAAAATTTAAAGACGAAAGAAAATACATTAGAATAATCTGTACTTTAAATATTCTATCTTAATCGAACTACACAATAATTATGAGTAACATATTTCATTTTACAGTTTTCTGGAATTGTCATTCTCTAATTGAATACTGATAATGTAGTAGAATAATGACAATTAGAAATATAGATTTGACTCTTGTAAAAGTAACGATAGCGACGCTATCATTAAAGATTTATGTTTCTAAATCATAATTTATAGATTGAGGTAGTTGATGTTCCACGAACAGATTAATACTGAATACGTATCGATATTCATATATATATATTATTCACATAAATAGAACGGAATGTAAATCACTTACTGAATATTTTATGAGGCACAATTTCATCTGTTTAGTTATTATTTATAAGAAATTGTCGGAAAAGAACAAGAGTCCAATATTTATTAAATTAATGTTATTGAAACTTTTATTTAGCTTGACTTGTTTCAAGTTTGTAACGACGGAATTTCGTAATTCGTTTTACACTCACTTTCTAATTTGCTAGAATTTTGGAATTTTGTGCACTTATGTATTCGCGTTCACAATACACTTTTTAAATATTTTCAGAATTTAATTAGCAATTCATCGATTAATTTAATTAAATCTTTATTCCGTAGTAGTTTTACCCCGTGGGAAAAATTTTATTTCAAAATCCCACTATGTTTATAATTATGAATTGAAATAAAATTTTTAAAAGTAGAAATAATTAAAATTAAAAATCCTGTTCTTTGGCATACCAATAAAAGTGTTTTTAAAAGATATTTTTATTAAATTTCTTTTAATTTTCGCGATACTGCAGAAAAAATATTATTCTCCTTTTTAATTCAAGCATAATCTTTTTTCTATAGAATGGTATATACAAGAATAGTGTGTATTGCATCATAATAGTAATTAAATTGTAACAAATTAATAATACAATCATTGTCACGCACATGAGAAACGTAATTGCGTAGGTTACCTAGCAACTAACGGTACATTATGATGCACTGTATAACATAATGCAACTTTATTTCGCCTTTTACAAGATAGATATATTTTAAAATTAAAGTAGTGTAGGGTATGTAACGCTTATTACAAGAACATTCAACGTGGAATTGAGATGCTAAATATTTTTCTAAACTTTTCATCATATTAACTTTTTTATTAACTATCTATTATATATTTACAGCTGAAAATATTAGCAGCATTTTTAGAAATTGATTAATTTATAATTTTTTCCCAAAATGAAATTTCTCAAAATAAGTATTATCAAGTACTTATTCGATATAAAACACTTTTTTCTGCATCTTTATACACGCATAGGACTCAGGTGGCTGAATAATTAAACCAATAATTATCATGTGGATACTTTAACCATTCCAACTATGATTTAATGGTAGTGCTGAATGAACCAATTTTGCAACCCCTTTTCCTTATGAATTTCTCTACAGAAACAAACAATAATTTCTTCCAAACTTTCTTTGCAGAGGGCTTAGAAACTCTGATAACATATAAACAATAAAAACAGAAGATGGAGCTAGGAAATCCTCAGAACTTTGAATTTCCTTTCCATCTAAATTAAAAAATAAATCCACAGACTTACACTGTCAGTATTTAAGAGTCATAAGTTAAAAAATACAGTTCCTTCTGTGTTCTATTGGACAAATAATAAAGAAAATCCCAATAATGAATAATGGAAAAGAGAACTAAACAAAAATGGCTCTAAAACCGCGAGGAACTTCTAAACATCCATTACCTATCTTTTCAGAGATTAACCATTTTCCATCTTTACTCCTCTAACCTTCTTAATGGAGGAAAGTGTCGATCCTTTGATCCGACACAAATCTTGGCCCAGACTCAAGAATACTGGATTCATCACACTCAATTCAGAATAACAATGGTTCAAGATAAAGAAGTGAGTCTTCAGATTGATTTTTGTTGGCGAGATCATTGATCAGTGGAAAATCAAGTAAATTAATTAGTTTTTTCAAGCAGTATGTTTTCCAGTAATTTACAAACTGAAGACAAATAGAAATTTACATTATCAGAACGAAAATTTTTCATAAATAAATGTGAAAATGCGAAGAAATATTGAAGTTGCGACTTTGGAACTAATTTTAATGTTGTATCTAATTACCACTTCTAGAAAGGACCTTTAAAGTACTAATAAAAGCTTCCGATTGATAAACGTTTCTGAAGCAAATTTTTATCATTAAAATTGTTGTCACTTCAAACTTCAATATTGTGTATATTTATTTTATTATTTGGTGCAACATTTATTTCTGATTCCTTAAATTTCAAATGCCTTTATTCATTTTGTATGAGTATTTCGGCAATGTAAGATAGCATGCCAACGTATTTCAAAAGCAATAAACCATTACCTCCAAATGTATTGAATGTTTCTGAAACGAAACTTCTTTCATTTTGAAGGGGGTAGAGGATACCTCAAAATGCCCTACTCCATCATTGAGTCAGATCAGAAAGTTGTAAATGATATTCCAGGCAAGAGATTTATAAAGAAACATTTATTTCACATTTTAACAAGGTATATTGTGCAAAAAATGAAATTGTCGGTTAGAACATTAAAAACATTTAAATCAAAATGAGTCTGCAGAAAGGTACATCTTGTATCAAAAAGTTTCCTTGTACACAAGTATACTTGGCGAGAAGAGGAACCCGTGCAGTGAGGAGCAAAAGGACTATAGGTACATCTGTATAGCTGATGATCAACAAGCCGCATCCAATTGCAGATGAGGGAAATCAGTCGAAAGGCTCTACTCTCATACTCTGTTTAGGCAAGATGGCTGACATCATTTGTTGTATTGACCACGGAGCCTCATATTTAACTAAGGTGGGTTGGCTTATGCTGGTCGCTCTCTCTTCTGACGGAAATGGAAAAGACACTCTTGTAAATACTTTGATGAATAGTGCGCGCTCAGAGCTGCACCATTTCAGCATCTTGCGTGGAAGAATAAAATTCTTCCTCCCGCCTCATGGCAAATTGATAGATGAAAATCCAAAGGTTCGAGAAGCCGCCACAATTTACAACACAAATACGTGCAAAAACCAAAGCATACTCGATGTTGGACAGACTCTTGATACATAAAAACCAAACTACAAAAGTAGTATGCTGCATAGATCAAGCATTTATGGTTTACCGGCCATAAAGAATGAGATACTTTTGTTTAAAACTTGTAATCTATTAATTTTAATGTTATAAATAATCAAAAATAAGTACATTTTTCTGAACTTTTGTAAGTTTGATTGGTTGGCTTTCAATCTATTTTAGATGCAATTAAATCATATGCGTATTAAAACACATTTTTTGCATTTGTTCATTTCAATGCACCTCTTGTTGCAAAATATTTCATCCAGCCAATCCATTTTCTTCAAAAATAGCTTATAATGACACAATGCATCAAAGATACAAAATTATAGTAAAAGCAAAAGTATCAGCCTTGTAGTCATTAAAAAATAAATCTTTAAACCCTATTTTCAACATTAATATAGCCTTCTTTATGTTTCTCTTTCATAACAAACCAAAATTCTTAATCATTATAAAATACTTTTTGTAGTTCCGATTCTTAGATTCAGCTTCAGTTACCTTGAATCATATCTAGGTCTTTAGAGAGTAAAGAAGCCAGAACACTCCAATAAACTTCAAATTTTTCCACTTGCAAAGACTTAAGATACTACGTTCCATCATTCCAATTCTGCAGTCTACCCAAAAGAGAATTCTCCTAGCCAAGCACTCGCTTTGTTACCATTAATCCAATAAAGAACGCCAATTACTCCCAGAGACCTTTCCAGAAGCCCTCGCTATGACCTTCATATTTCCAGGGCTACGATTCCTCCTTTACGAGTTTTTCTCTTTCACAGAACAAACCAAACACAGTGTCGATTCGTAACTTCAATATCGGCAAATGCAATCATCAAACCGGCAAACTTAGCACTGACTTCCACCATTTTCGTCGGCAGGTTGGCCTCCATGCTTCGGCCGGCTTGCAGCAATTATCAGTAATAGAGGGAAGAGGTATTGATTTATTTTTGGCTACTTCTAACTCAGATGAACCACCTGCTTTGCAGCCTTCTTCGCTGTTTCGGTCGCAGCTGAATCCTAAATAAACCTCTGGGGTATGGGGTGGTGCTGGAAGAATCGTATATGAATCTCGTTTGATGTATTTTTTTAATCGCAATCACTTTGTGTTTAGTTTGCGGGAGAGTGATTTGGTGTTTCAGTTCAGCTGGATGGACTTTGATATGGATAGAAAATGAACGATTT
>BGPR01004816.1:0-10972 GCA_013235015.1 Araneus ventricosus
AAAATATGTATTTTCATATTTTATGAAAAAAATATTTTAATTCTTAGTGAAAAATTTACACCGAACTATAATTACCTTCTGAAATACAGATTCAGAAAACTCCTTTTCTGCCTCCAACTTCTACTGAACATTTTAAGAAGCACATTCTTTCTTTAACAAAATTTAAAAAAAAATCCTTTCAAATTAAGACTTCCACGGTAAATGTCTTTTTCCTTGATCAATTATTTTATTGTGCTCAATTTAATGAATTAAAGCATTTTTTTTTATTTTACTGAATGTGAAATCGGGAGCTAATTTGTAAATTTTAATTCTTAATTTTTGAAAAATAGAATTTTTTTAAAAGACAAAACAAGAGTAAAATGAATTAAGTTAAAACTGCGAGCATTCACTGAGATTAAAAAGCCAGGAGCAAGTTACAAAAATAACTATTTCACGAACGAATTGAGAAAGAAAGATATCGTTTGCACCGAATATATCGAAACTATGTTCCTGATTATGAAATCAAAATAATTATTTTGGAAGCATAATTTACAATAAAACCAATAAGATAGCAGCAATTGATAGAGGGACGCGTTCCGCCTGTATGTGAACGTAATAACTTAAAAAATGAGAAAGCTACATGAATGACATTTGGTATAGAATTGCAGTACTTTATCAAATTATGAACTTAAACAGAGCAGACGCGCGTTTGTGAGAGATATACAGAAGAACTTCGTTTGATATCTTTTTACCAGAGGGTGCTAAGTCCCACGGGCGAACGCTGCAAATAGACGGATATGAGTTGCTGCCGGATAAGTAAGCAGGAACTCGTCTCCCCTGTGGGTATAGTGATGGTGGGGCTTGGGTTCCTCCACCATTGGTAATAAGTGATAGTAAAAATCACCTGGCCAGAAAGGGGTTGGGCCATGGCCAGGTGATTGGCTACTAGGACTCCGGCCTCAGTGCTTGAATCTATTGCGGTTGCTGTCATTCCGAATACCGGATGCTAAAGCAGTGCAGGATGATCCAGTTCTTCTGGTTACCAGAGGGTGTTACGAAAGTACGACCTTAGTCATTCTTCCAGCTCCTTTCCATATGTTTTTTAAAACGGACTAAAAGGTATAAAATAATTTCTTCTAGCCAGATACAGATTTAAAGTGAAAAATGTGGGGCGCATACAATAGATAATTGATGCATAAATAGTTTATTTCAGTCACTAACAATTTTATTGCAATGGTAATGATATGAACTGTTGTGTGATTTTGTCAAATACAGATGCTCGCTTCACTCCTTACTATTAAATATTGCATGAACCCCACGTTTTTCATTTTAAATCTGTATGGGCTTAAAAATCTATATGAGCTAGAAGAAATTGTTTTATACTTTTTAGTCCGTTTTAAAAACGTGGTATATTAAAATTTTTATTTTATTTAAATAATTATTTTCTGCTTTTTAGTCTTTTGTGTGTGAAATTTTGCAATCGATTTTAAACATTTTGATGAGAGTATGACGGAGACATGTGGCACATTTCAGGTTTATTTCAGTTTCTCTTCACCTGATCATAAAAAGAAAATTGTTATTTTCCTGAAAAATTAAGTTACGTGACAAAGAGACCTTAGAGATATAATGAAAAACGTACTGCGCATGCGGAAAGATATGGCTAAATTATGAGGTGCATCGACGATCCCATGGGCCATCCATATACCCAAGAACCATGTCTGTAATGTTAATAGTTTTCGAGATATAATGAAAAACGTACTGAGCATGCGTCATGCAAAATATGAAATGACAGACAAGAAAGCGAATTAATATTGCATTCTTATCTAGTTCTCAGCTATGTTTAAAGTTTCAATTCTCCAGCTCAAAGGAAAGTTAGTTTAAAATTCATTTCAAAATTTGTACCGAACATACAGATACACAGACAAGAAAGCGAGTTAATAAAAACGTTGTAAAATAATACCTACCTTAACTTTTCTTAACAATGATACATTTTGTCAAACATGATGAAAGGGCGAAAAGTTAATAGGTTGTTTAAAGTAGCTCATAGCCGCGAAGAGGTCTTAATTTCAAGTATTGATTCTGTAATGCTGCGCGGATTCAACTCCGGAAAACTTGCTTTCTTGCATGGGTTGAGAGGAGATCAAAGGCAAGAGTAAACAGTACTTTGCATTTCCACTATTGTACTTATTCTTCTGCTCCATCTGATACTATTAATAATTCAATTCTAGAACTTATAACGTATCTTATTGTAAAATTCACATAGTCAAATTATAACCGTACCAAATAACTACAACACTAATTTTCGTGTACCAGCCCAGATATAAAACTCTAGACTTTATATTAAAGAAAAAACTTCCAAGACATAAATTCAGGATTAAGATTTTAAAGTTTTAAAATTTTAAATAAAAAATTCTGCAATATTGAAAGTGGTACAGAATTTTTTTATATATTTTCAAATAGAAGTTTTCAATAGATCTTTCTGTAATATTAAGAGTGGTAATTTTCTTTTATATATTTTCAAGACTAAACATTTAACTGTACATAGTTGATATCTCACCTTGACTCAAAACTTATTTATTATAGTCTGTAAAACTATTTAAATACTTAATTTTTTACAAATCTAAAAACAGGGTTGTTAAAAAATCCTTAGCCATTTTAATTAACCATAAAATAGATAATCGAATTGCAAGATAAGGTGCGGATGAAACATTCTATGTAGATTGGTGGGTTTTTTCATGGTGTAGAAAAAATTTAATTCAAAACTTCCCATCAGGCGACATTAGAGCAACTACACAAAAAAGACAGAAATTATACAATTATTATAAACCTACAATACCCAATAAATCAATTAACAATTTGTATAGCTATATTCTACGGGGCGGCGTTCTGCATTCCAAGTAATTGTCAAGGGTTCTGCTTTTGCCTGACGTAGTGTTATTTTTCAATAGTCGCATTGACATATATTAAATATTAATTACAGTCTTAAATTTTGAATTTAATTTTTTAAAATTATTTTCCTCTTAATCTCCATACCATGGAGCATCTTTTCCGCATAGGTAGGTTTTGATTACTAATAATTTTTTTCTCCATATAAGAGCGATCCACCCTAATATATAAGAGGCCGCTGCTTTAGACGGCGCAAGCGCTTCAGTTATTCCAGACACAGCGTCATCAGACTACGGTTTCTGGACGGATAAAATTAGGAAAGATTTAAAAACAAGTTGATGTGTCTCGCCAAACGCGTCGACATCACCACATCCATTCAAAACCTCGCCAGACAGCTGGTTGAATACAAAAGCCATGATTACTGGATTTGACGAGAAATCGCTTCTAGAGAAATTCACCGCGCCATGTTCTTCCATAAATCGACATGTTGACAATTCAATCACAGAGAATATCAAGAGGCGAGTGCTAACTGAAACATTTAACAATCATGTCTAAGTTACATTGAACTTTACATCATATAGACTTAAGATTTATCTCAAGCTGAGAAATGGTATAAATATCGTTTTTCTATTGCTTGTCCTTTGCAACAATGTACAGGATGCCAACTCTAAACATGGCCCAATATCTAATTTCTAAGCCATTAGAGATTGGCATAAACTTTGATTTTTAAAAATGCTTTAAACGACATAAAGGTTTATATTTTATGTTGTTGCAGTCAATAATTGTATTTCTGAAATGATTATAAAGTCAAAATTTTACACAGCCTATTAATCATGATTAGCAATCTATTTTTGATACTCTCATATTTTCCTTCAAAATACTGCGACACTCCAGCGACTAAAATTGAACGACCTAATAGAGCTTTAAATTTCATAATTTTAAAACCATTCCGCGGCCGCATCGAGCCAGCGCTGCGGTTCATTGGAGGATCATACACTTTGCGGCTTTTGAATTGATGAAACTTAATATCAGCCACATATAAATATTCATAAATCAGTCAGTTTTAGTCGCAGAAGAGTGAAACGTTTTTTGTTTAATATGTTTTAGTGTCTTCAAAATATTTTATTTAATGTGACAAATTAGATCTAGGAATTGTATAAAAATTTAGACTCCGTACTTCTTCAGCAGTATATTTATGAAATCAAAAAGCGAAAAATATAATTATTTTCATCATTTAAGGCATTTTTCTAACTGGAAGTATATGCCTATCTTTTCAAGTTTATGATGGTTTCTCACATTGTGCCTGATTGATACTGACTGGATATCAGCTTCTTTGGAAGTTGATTATAAATGGTTATTAAAAGCGCCATTCCAATTCAAATACTCATTAAACAAATAGTGAAAAACGGAAAAAAATACCTTCATTCTTCTTGCGTAGTGTAACAGCACTCAAGCAGCTCTAAAAGACGTAACCAATTTAAGTGAATTTATAAATAATTAATTTTTACGGTAATTTAAGGTAAAAAACCACTTAAGTGAAAAATGTCGAGTCCACTTCTACATAGGAATGCAGGTAAAAAACTGATTTTGAGTCAAACTCGACTGAGGACTGCAAAAGACTAAATAAAACTACTGGAGCTTCTTGCAGACACAAATTTTTAACATCACATTCCTCATGTAACAAAGAAAGAAGATATCCCATAGTTTAAAGAGTTTCGTATTAAGAATCATTATTAATTTCTGTGTGCAAGATAGAAGGAAAATTGGGAAGGAAATGTGCATATTGTAGTATTTTATATTTTTAAATAAATAATTTTTTATCATCGTTTATAGGTTATGAGAGTTGTTATCAGTTTATGAGAAAACACCGAACAAAACATATCCTGTAAGTAGTACTCAGAGTACTGTGACCAAAGCCATAAAAAACAAGCCTGTAATTATTTAAAGAAGCGTTTTTCGCATAACGGCTTCCTACATTTTTTTCCTGCGACTTGGTAACTGGATGGTGCAATGATAGCTGTAATATATAAACCAAGTTTAATGTCGTGTATGTTTTAAATTGCCTTTTACAACTAGGAAATATGCCTTGCAGCTCTATGAGTTTGGAGCAGTGGCTTAGTAGTAAATTAAGCAGTGCCTGAACTCTCATGGCCCACTGGGATATGTGGATGAGAAGCCGCTGGATAAGTAAGCAGGGTCTCGCTTCTCCGGAGGGAACAGTAATGGTTTGGGTGCGTGCCGCCTACGGAAGGGGTCTGGGAGTGGTCAGTGATCGCCATTAGAACTATGGCCTCAGCACTCGAGCTATTGCGGCGACCATCACTCAGGTTCATCGGACGTACTCTGCTTCTAGACCGATGACATTTGGCTGAATTGTAGAGGATTCGAATCAAAATATTCGGACCTTGACTCAAACCACCATGCTGCCGATATTCGTCTTGCCTACCTCGTCGTAATTGTGAACCAGATTGTGGCAACTTGTGGATTTGCCGCCAGCGGAGTATTATGAAGACGTTCAAACGAGAACTCTTTCTCTTTTGCCTTTTTCTTTCCAGGTTGTTTACACCCGGTTCCTCAGGTGACTGATGTTTTCTTCACCTGCGTACTGTAGTCCATGGGCTTACCGTAACGTCTTGAATCGTCACGACATGCCGTTTTTAATTTTGTTGTTTGTATTAAATAAATTGTTTTATTTATCCAGCAGCGCTTTGTGTGAACAAGCCTAGTTAGCTGCTGAGATGTATATATATATCATTGGTAAAAAGCTATTTCCTTTTTGTGAGGGTAAGATTAATTCAATTGCTTTACTTCTTGCTCGCATGTGACTCTTCTGAAGTTTAGTTTGATTTCAAATTTTCAGTATTTTAAGGATTGTTTTTGATTTTTGCCACTATATTGGTGCTTAATAGTGAGTTTTGTAGACACACTTAAGGTGTTGAAGAAAGAATATTTCTCACAGCATAGCACATGCAGTATTTGAAACAGTTTGTATATAAGTAGTATTACGGCGAAATGTCTGAAAAAGATGAGGGTAAATCAAGAAAAGCTGATGGCGATTCTGAGAGTTTGAAGCCATCTCAGGATAGTAATTTTTTTAGATGCAGTAGGGTAGCAGTCAGGGTTCCTGCATTCTGGGCGAATAATGTTAAATTATATTTCGCGCAGACTGAGGCTAATTTTAAGATTGCTGCAATAGTGAGCGAACAAACTAAATTTGACACTTCAGATGCAGCACTTGATACACAAACCTTGACCCATGTCAGCGACTTACTGTATACCCCACCCATAGACAACCTGCATACCGCGCTTAAAAACAGATTTTTATCAGAATTTGAGGTTTCGCAAAACAAGAAGTTTAGAGCATTACTTGAAGACCTGGATTTGGGAGATAGAAAGCCGTCCTTATTACTGCGTCAAATGCAGGAGTTGAGTGAAGGACTGGTGGACGATACATTTTTGAAAAACCTATGGCTTAATCGACTTCCTGTTAATATTCAGACAATTTTGAGCATTAGCTCGAAATCTTTGTCTAAATCGGCTGAAATGGCAGAACGCATGCATGAATATAATTTGGGGGAATTTGCAGCCGTAAAAGCGAGTATACAGGACTATTGTACTTCAGAGTTGAGGGAAATGAAACGACAAATTTCGGAGCTTTTAAAACAATTCGAAACGTTAAATGCATGTTATGCATCGCTTAATTAATCTTTTTAAAATTTAATCATTGGAATGAACGAAATTTAAAAATGTGTTGGGTTCAAATGTATTGAAAATGAAAGAACTGTATGATGGAAACTAACTAGTTTATAAATCTGTTTCAATTCACAGTAGATTTAAGCATATTGGTAAATAACTAAACTGTTTATTTATTTCAATTAAATTAATATGCTTAGCTTCACTATTCTTTTTCGAGAAATTAAAGAAACTGAGGCAATTTAGATACTTAGAATGAAATAAAAAAATTTAAAACTGTTTTAAAAACAAATTTTTATTTGTTGTTTTAAAAGTAGAATTTTTCATTTAAATTATTTTCTTATTTTTGTCTTTAATTTATAAATCATTGTTATAAATATCAAGGAAACTTGAAATTATTTTTTTCTAAATTCAATTTCAGGTGCCATCAGTCTTATTGGAAAAAAAACAATTAAATTCAGAGATTAATTAATAATTAAGATGGGAAATTAAGAAAATAGTATATTGTCATCGTGAACACACAAGTAAACCGCAAACACGAAATTTCAAAACTCTATTACATCATGAATGTGATTGAAAAATCCTTTGCAACATTTACCTTTATAAACATGAAATAGATAGAGTGGAAATGTTTAAAAAAGTAATGAATGTTCTTGCGACTGTCTCGTTTAATTCCACAAAAACTGCAGCATATAACTTGTAGTAAAATTTTTTTCTATATGTCATTCAACCATCTTTTCTCGATTATTCCCAATGAGAATCATCTAGAGCCGTGTTTCTAAAAAAATTTTGTGTCATGCCCTATCTAAGAAATCATGAGAGCATTGTTGAGAAACACAGTAAGTTAATTTTCAAAACATATAATGGGGAATTGAAATTCTTGTACGAAATAATTTTTCGTAATTTCATCACTTTCTTTCAAAAAGATTGCGGGGGATTAAAAACTTATTTCTGAAAATTATTCAGCGAGGAGATCGCAAAAAGAAATATGGCATTTGGATTTGAGAGTATTCGAGTCATTCTCAAGAAAAGGTACTTTTTATAGAACCGGAATGATAAAAATGAGAAACTGCAATAAACATCCTAATATTTTTGTTCAAATAAATATTTTAAGTTTTAAAAAAGCTATTCAATACGTTGCTACTAAAATAGTTTTACTATTTAACTCTCATTTATCACTGAATGTAACACTAAAGTCCCCTCCGTGGACATCCCTACTCTTGAAATTCAAAATAATATTTACTGACCCTGAAGTAATTTTTTTAAATTGCATTTTTTTCAGTATTTACTAGTTTAAAGTCTCTAGTTAAAGTCTAACCTAACGCTTTTTTTAGAAGATTATTTTTACTTAGTAATTAATTTTTACACTTTCTCCTCAGTCAAAGTACGTCTCCCTCCATGGACAAAGAAAATAACTTAAAAAACATATCATAAATGCCAGCTCACGTCAAATCCTATGAAAGAGTTTATAAGAGAGGCGGACAATTTGTTCTTTAAAGAAAAATGTTCGTTCTATCGCGAATTTATTGATTATATTCCAATTTATTAGTTCTATTTAGAGCTTGGTAAAGTTCACAGCGTCCACTCCGTGGACATCAAAAGTAAGTTCAGAATAATCTAATTTATAATTAAAATACAAAATTTTGATTGGTTTAGTATAAAATTTAATAAAAATAATTGTACCACTTTAACCACGTAAAATCAAAAGCACTTAAAAATTCAAAACTTTATTTTTGTTTCCTCCGTGGACACAACTTCTCGACAGAGAGGATCTCAAAAATCATGATGCAGTTAGAGAAATTAAAATAATATCAATTAAAAGTTCTTTCATAGATATTTTTTATGAAATTTAGTGATTTTCTTTTGTATTTAAAAAAAAATAAATTGAAATTATTTCTCAAAAAGAATTAAGGTAAACAATTCATTAGAATATTTATAATATTAAAGCTTCAATAGTGTATAAAACTATTTTAATATCTTAATTTATTTTTAGAAAAATGTGAATGTCAAAAAATAAAAAGACAAAGCAGTCAGATGCTCAAATTCAGAACAGAAGACAGTATAAAAAAACTTAATACGAAACTTACAAGTTATTTTATTTTTAAATAAATGTAGGTTATTCCTTAATCTAGTGTATAATTGAATACTTTCCTGCAGAACGTTGACTTTAATTTATTAGAAATTGTTTGTAAATATTATCTAATTAACGCACGGTCAGTGCCATTATTTAAAAATGCTATTTATTTTAAAATGACAATTTTTCTTGAACTGGTTTTTAATAACTAATTTTATTGCTTAATTATAAGAAATAAACCTGTACCAAATCTGCCCAATAATTATGCACGTATGCTTTCGTTTAAAATGTAAAAGTTCCTTTGACTATCTTGTCTCCTTCGTAGACATGTAAAAATTAAAAAAAAAACGGAAAATTAAAATAGAAAACTTGATAACTAATACAAGGGTATTTATTAGGCATAAAAACATCCATGCAATTTTTAAGATTTTTTACATAATTTTGTTAAATAAAATTTTTTTTATCTATTGTGAATTCTTCATCAGAATGACCCATATAGTATATACTAGTTAAATCACAGTAGATAGTGGCTTTCAAATTCAGGACGAATCCATTTTCGAATCCCTCCCCCTTGGCAATCAAACTGTTCCTTCCGAGGGACGTGGGCCCTACGTTCGGAAACACTGATCTAGAGGTATCTGAAATTTCCTTTTTCACAAACAGTGTGGCATTGAGGTTTTTCATCTTGTGTGTTTTCAAGTGACAAGATATAAAATTTTCCTATTCTAAGATTATCATGAGGAAATACTTTTTAGGCCTCATAGACTAAAAAAAATGTCTTATTTATCTCAAGAAATAATGTTTAGTAAATAATAGTGTCTTCGACTACTTTGTATACGGTTGCTTTTCATTTTCTTTACTTTTTGCTTTATAAGATCTTCCTTTATGCTTTGATTTGCTTCTTGGTTGACTATCAACTTCAAAATAAGTTGAATTTTCAACAAAACTTATTCTACTTTATTTTGTAACATTAGTATTTCTTCAGAATGGGTCTACACATTTAATAATTTAAATAAACATGGCTAGATTAAGAATTCAGAGTAATTTTGTCCTTAATAGTTGCTTTTATGTTCGTTTCTTTTGTTTCTTGTATTGTCAATGTTTAGTTTTTTGCCCTCTCATTTTTTTCATATTACAAATTAATATCATTTTTGTATTTGCTTTTCATTTGAGCTCGTTCTGTCCTATTGTATCTCCACAAAGCAAAGCGCAAAGTTGAGCAATTTGTTTAAATTCACTTCAAATTTTAAAATTTAGTGAAGAAAGCACGTTTAATATAGTATAAAAATATGGGAAATATTAAAATAATCTGTTTAAAACGGTATCATTTACCTTGTCTGGAATCAGACATCATGAAAATTCTAAAATCGGACTGATAAAGAGCAACATAAAACTTTACAGAGCGAAATCTGAAGGCTCAATGAAGTGCGACACAAGTGTTCGAAAGACATTCCCCAACTTTAACCTCCGTAAACCCTGCCGAGACTAAGTGTTTATACAAAAAGTATGACTTTCCTTGTTCCAAACGGTTGTCAACTTACCCCCCAAAAAATAAAACCATTTGACGACCTCGAAATTTCGATTTTTGTCGCGATACAAACCGAAACTGGACCATTGTGGAACGGTGTGATTTCATTACGAATATTGATTAATAACTGTAAGAAATGAAACCCTGTATCATACAATACAATTACACGTCGTATCTTCAATACATTTGAAAAGGAAAGAGGGTTTACATTTTTTAGTTTCTTCTCCAGAATTCTCATTTTAAGAGGATGTTCCGAGATTTTGAAAACAGACGTAATCTAAAGTTTAAATTAAAGTGATACTAGTTTTCTCCGATGGCTTTCAGTAAAAAAACTGATTGTTTATACATACGAATGTTTACCCTAAGAACTATTTTATTCATGATCAGAAAAGTTCTCTTTGCCAATTATAATACTTATCTAACCTTCCGATCGGCTCAAAAGTCTTTTTATGTTTCTCATGTTCAGTTCAAAAGCAGATAGCTCGTATTTATATGTAAATTTTCTTAAAAAATCATGGATAAAGTATTCTTAAAATTTAAGAGATATAATTAAATACAAACAAGATTGATACATTTACTTTAAAAGTTAAGTTTTCTAACTTGACAGCTAAAAGTACAAAATAATTGGACGCTCAGAGGGTTAAAAGTTCCAGTGTAATTCAAGCGCAAATAATGAAAATCGTTGCTAGCAGAAACCACTAGTTGAAAATAAAAATGTCGGAAGCTTTAAAATAATTGGCCAATTTTTTAAAGTACTTATAAAAAAACTTTTACCATGTACATATTATATACATTTAATGTAACTTTAAATG
>BGPR01004816.1:11372-66926 GCA_013235015.1 Araneus ventricosus
CTCTATTAGGTCGTTAAAATGTAATCGCTGAAGAGTGGAAGTATTTTAAGTAAAATATGAGAGTATCAAAAATAGATTGCTGAACGTGATTAATAGGTCAAGACGGCAGTATAAAAATTTTGACTTCATAAAATTGACTATATAAAATTTTGACATAAGGAGATTTTCGTAGATAAAAGCCACAGGTTTTAAGATTCTAAAACAGTCATTGTTTTCATTCTTATTCCTTGAATATTTTATCCTTCATATTTTTTGGAACTAATGTATTATTATATTTATTAAATGCGTTTTCTGAAAAATGAATATTTCACTAAACTGGTCCACGAAAAAAGTGATAACTCCAAAACAATTAAATAAAATTCATTGAAATCAGTTACTCAGGTCTCCAAAAACCTTTAAGGGTGTAATTTACATCAAATTTAATTATAGCGTTATTAAGATATGTTTTACAGTTACTTTCAGTTCGAAACATAGTATTGTGTTGGGGAAAAATCAAGGACGCCAAATTTGAATGCTTATGAAATATTTATTTATTAAAATAAATTTTGTCTTGAGGTCTATTGCGTTGTAAATAGTTTGAGAAGTAGTAAAAATGTGAAATTAAAAATACATATGTCCCCTATTTGTTCAATTATGCTGTTAAACTTAACATTGAACTTTTTATTAAAATTCTTAGTAAAAAATTATTATTTTCAAAAACTACGGATGATGTATGAATTTTTATCTGACTATTTAAGCTTAATTTTGTTATTTAGCTCTGCTGGTGTTTTTACAATGCTTTTTAAAAACGTTTTCTCCGAAACTAGTCGGGTACCATAAAGCATTTTGCTAAATCGAAGTATATGCCAATCTTTTTCCGTCCATAAACCGTAGTCTGAAGAAACTTTGACTGGAAAAGCTGAAGCAGGTGCACCATCTAAATCATCGGCCTCTTATATATATGTTATTGCGAGTGTGAAAAATAACACCGCGTCAGGCAAAAATTAACCCGGATAACTTCTTGGAATACAGCTATACTAATAGCTAAATGAACTATTAGGTATTGCAGGTTAGTAATAATTGTATAATTTCTGTCTTTTATGTATAGATACTCTAATGCCGCCAGAGAGGAGGTTTTGTATGAAATTTTATCTATGACATAAAGAAAAAACCACCAATTAACATGAAATGTTTAACCCGCACCCTATTTTACAATCTTATTTATTTATGGTTCCTTAAAATGGTTACGATTTTTTTTTTATCCTTCCTGTATTTAGATTTGTAAAAAATTAAGTATTTACATAGATTTACAGACAAGAATAAATAAGATCACCTAAAGATATCACCTATGAATAGTTATAATTACAAATTTGAAAATATAAGAATAAAATTTACCACTTTTAAAATCGTTAAAATTTTATATAAGATATCGATATGAAATTATATAAATTAAAATTTTTTACCGCTTTTTATATTGCACAAATTCCTATATAAAAATTCAAAACTTTTAATTTATAAGACGGCATAAATGTTTATAATGTTTCTTTAATATAAAGCATAGATTTTTATATCTGTGCTGGTAGATGGAAATTAGTGTTGAAGTCATTTCTTAAGGATATGATTTAAATATGTGAATTTTGCAATATGAGAAGCAAAACTTTCTATAATTGTATTATTAGTAGTGTGAGATACAGCAGAGGGATAAGAATAGCAATGGAAATGCAAAGTACTGTTTACTTTTGTCTCTGGCTTCCTCTCAACCCACGGAAGAAAGCATGTTTCCGGAGTTGAATCAGCACAGTTTGACAGCATTAATACTTAAAATTAAGCACTCTTCATGGCTATGAGCTGCATTAAACAACCTACACTCTTTTCGCTAATTGTGCATGTTTTTTAAAATGTATCATTGTTAAGACAAGTCAAGGTAGGTATTATTTTTTTACATGTTATAACTAAGGGGGAGTATATATAGAGAATTCACGCCTGCATGTGATAACCGATAAGAGCGTCCTTGTTTGTAGAAATAGGAATTGATACTTCGTTTCCCTCATTTCCAACGAAAACGAATCGGAATTGCGTTATGTTGCATCATTGGTATGGATATATGGAAAGTTTATTGTTGTATAATTCGGATATTTTATTTCCAATTGTTTCATTATATCAGAGAACTAACAGTCTTCGGCGAACAACTGGTTCGCCCGTTTAAATTATTTTTTATTTTCGTATTTTATAATAATTATAGTATTACGCATCCCAATTTCAGCCACGATAACTCAACAAAGATGAACAAAAAACTGAATATTTTGTTGTACTCGTATTTGGCAGATAGTAAAATATTTAAAGACCTAAATTTTAAAACGCCAGCGATTCAATTCTGCATCATGCATCGCAGCTAACGAAACTTACAAACTGAGTTTCAAATAACTTTCACTCAATTCATCTGTCACTCATCGGTACAATGATTAACGCTGAATATGGTTGCAAAAGCCGAACTTGCTGGAGGCCAATGTGAACCAGTGGATACAAAAAGTAAGGCGGCAAAAAATTCATAGACGTCTAAAAGACGCGGGAGCATAGCAGGTAGACAATAAAATTTAAATATTAGTTAGTTTTTCCGAACACTGTTGCCTTTTTGTAATTCCGAGCCTGTCATTTCTAGTTTCTAATATCAAATTTGATGAGTTATCACTTGACAAAATTAAAATATGGCAGCAGTGCTGTACACTTAAGCCTAACCAAAATATTAATAAAAAATTATTTATAATACAATATGCAAAAATTTGAAAGAGTTTTCATGCTTCATAATTTTAAAATGGCAGAAAAGCATGAGATTAAATGCTTGAAGAAAGGATGAAAATGATTTCAGTGTACCTCACACATAATAGAAGCAAACAGATCTGAAATCAAATATCTGTTGCCACGCTTTATAAAAATATTACTTTGAAGCAGGTGCGATAAAATATTTCAGAAATGCAATGAGTACTAAAGCGAAAATTTTGCTTTGCAGTTAATTTCCCAAGTAATCAATTTATACAATCACAACCGTAACAATTGCAAAAGATTTGCTGAAATAATCAGATGGTTTGAATTTTATTTACAACAATAAAAGCATTGTTATAATTCATGCTTTAAAAAATTTTGAAACATTCAATAAAATTGAACAATATATCGCATGGAAATAAGATCTGTGTCATTGAGAAGTTAATTGTTTTTATCGTTAAGATGATATAAAAATGTTTTTGTGCGATGATAGGACAGGAAAGTGATTTTTAAATAATTTAAATTCTAATTAAAATTTCGATAAAGCCTTTCTTAGTGAGCACCTACTCCGTAAGAAGCAACCGCCTGCCAAATTTCAAATTTCTAGTCCTAGTGGTTTGGGAGAGTTCGTGATGAATATGTCATGTGAGTGAGTCACGTTTTTTGCCTTTTATATATAAAGATTGTGACGAGCACATTAGGAATAAATCGATTACTTCTGCTAAGTACCTATTATTCAAGATTCCTCGAGATAATTATGGCATGTTTGAAATCTTTTGAAAACTTTTATGAAATGCGATTTAAATCTATTACAAATATGTGATATTTTAAAACTTTATTTTCGGTTTCATATTTTAAAAAATGAAGTTTCGCTTTATTTTTGTGTGCAATATCTGTAGCAATTTAATATATATTTACATATGGAAAAATCTGAAAAAATATGCAAAAATTCCTTTAAGGTTTTTATTTTAAAAAATTTTGATATATTTATTTTCGAGTACTATGACTTGGTTATAAAAATAGTTTTAAAGATATTAATATATGTTTCGCTATTACTGTCCAAAATCATAACTTTTTATTTTAATTTTACTTATTTTGAACTTATATCATTTCTTAAGATGAACATTAATAGAAAATTGAAAATCAGGGCACATTTAAAGGGAAAAATTGTGAGCGCGTTCACCATATTTTTGAAATTAATAAAAAACTATGGTCGTTTAAATGTTGGAGCACCATTTTAAACGATTTCGCACTTTAAAAGTTATTTTCAATGCAATGATCTACATTTCACAATCGCTGAAACTTTGTGCGTAAAAAAATAAATAGTATAATATTACACCAATTTAATTTATAAAATTTTAATTTACATACATGTTAAAAATTTATATATTTAATTTTTTTAAATAAAGTGGTGAAATGATTATCGATACTTATAAAAGGCAATGTTTGTGCGTGTCTGTGTGTTTGCCTGCGATGTCCAGACGAATCTATCGCACTTACAGCCATGAAATTTGGCATACAGGTAGTCGTAATGGTGACTGAATGCACCTCGAAGCCGAAATTTTAAATTTTAATCTAGAAATTTATTTATTTAATGTTTTGTGTTGTTTTGGTTGATTTTTTGCACTAATTTCTCAATAGAATGGTTTCGAATAATTGTACGACAAAAATAGATAGACTATCAAAACAAAAGCACGCGATTTCCGTCCTAATGAAGTTAGTTTTGCATTTCTAACGTAATTTACTGAATTTTGAGAATTTTTTAAAAAATACTCACTTTTCGAAAATAAAATTTTCCGGAATTCTTAAAACTCTTGCATCCGATGTTGTAATAAAGATATCATTTTCAAAATATGTCAGCTTATAACTGTAACGGTTCTGTCGGATTTAAAACAAGAATGGGTAAATATCTTTTCCCGTTTTTTTCTTAAATTAATTTTTTCCTGGTAGTTGAAAGATATTTTTTCTCTAGCAGCCTCCTCCCGCGACAGCTCTTCGGAACGTTGCGGGCAATTTCATTGGCTGACGGGGCAGGGTGACGTCATTACTTTCGCGTTCTGCGAGGAGATGATTTATTTACTCGATGACTTCGATTATTATTTTTAAGCGTGTCGTAACTTATTTCTTTGCCTATCAAACTTTGCTTGCGATGTAATAAATATCACAATGTAATTTTTTAACATTATTTTGGATTAACGGTACTCGGTCGAGAGGAATAAGAAACGGACAAACTCATAATATAATATATATATATATATATATATATATATATATATATATATATATATATATATATATTTCTATATTGATTTCGTTTTTAAAAGTTTTATTTATGTAATTGTATGTGGTTTTTTTTTATTTTGTTGAAGTCCTGATTCCACGGGCAACGCCGTGCGCGTACTGCTAGTATTTAATAATGAAAACGTTTTCGAAAAATATGACAGCTCCTTAAATGCATCGTTTTACATCGAAAACAAAAAAATTAATCTAATTTCAAAACTTCTTGTACGAATGTGGTGAAATTTTGCATAGCTTATCAAATGGCCATCTGATTCGATTACTGTTAAAATATATAAGTGTTCCTATTCAAAAATTTTTTCACATCAATTTTGATAAGATATTTCTAGTGCTCAAAATTATTTTAAAATGAAATGTAAAAGTTTAAAATGTGCAGAATAATTCGTACTACTGCATAAAAAAAATCTAGGTCAATAGTTACATTATTTCTCAATATGTCAGTAGAGATTCAAAATTTTACTTTAGCATTAGAATCTCAAAATTTCAATTTCTTATGATTTCTAAACAAAAAAATGCTGGGATAATGAATCTTGGAAATCCAGCATAAATTTTCTTGTAGTTTTAAAGTTTTTTAAAAAAAATGCGTGTTCCCATTTTAAATTTTGAAGTTAGTTCTATTATTAATTTGTTTACCACCCCTTATGAAAATTTTAAACATTAAATCTTTTACTATATCTTATTTCCTGAAAATTGGACCTTTTGTTTTAATACTTGATGAACGACGTCAAAATAATGCGGGATGGATACTTTTTTTCAGCAACTGTACAAACCATTCATGGAAATACTAGTTATGCATTACAGTGTAGTAATTCCACAAAACTTCAGCGGCAGCTAATTTATTTCGACCTCTTCAAATTGCTATTTCTTAAAATATGATTTGGCATTTTTACTGGAAACCGCTACTGACACGGCAGGTTTATGTTCGGCATATTTAATTTATTTTTTATCGTCAGTTTCCCAATTATTTAAATCGAAATTACATTTCTACATTTTACACATTCATTTTCACTGTTAAAGTTGCTGGTACTCTCTTTAATGAATGGATATTTTTTTTTATTTTAACTCCTTATTAACAACGCACTTTCGAACTTCCGCGGCACAGTAACACAAAAATTTATCTTTTTATTTAAAAAGTATCGGCCGTTAAATCAACATACGCGGAAGCGGTGAAGGATAACTCGCACATTGTTGCGCGGCGGCGGGAGCGTTTGGAACAATACTTGAGATGTTTTTGAATCGAAATTGTTGGGACTTAAGTTTATGAAATACTGTTCTAGAAAATGTTGAATTTTTTGACATTGTGATAAACGAATTTGTTTTTGTATTACCAAACCAGCGTATATTTGTCTACTGATTACATTTTTCGATTAGCCAGGACTAAGACTAAAGACAATTGAATAACAGTACTGTTTTGTTATTTCCATTCCGAATGGTCATCTTTAACCTTTACCGTGCCCTTTTTTAATCATTCAACAGCCAGGAAAGCCAATTCAACCTATTTATTTTAAAGCTGTTGTGCTGTCTAGGTATTGATAAGATAAAGTTAGGGAGTAATTTTTTTTGGTTCCGGCGATCCTATGCTGGACTGCTCTTGCTTTCTTTCGATTTATATTTCTTCGGTTATCGAAGACGAGGGTTTTTTTCGACTCAGTGCTTGGATTCAGCGATCCTCTACATCAGAAACCTAACTTTGTTTAGTGTGTTTTTCGCCTGAGATTTAAATCTAAAAAGTTAAGTAATTACATTTGCATGGGTTTATTTTCTTTTAAATTAAATTTACAATAATAAGAAGGTAAGAGTCAAGAAAGAAGGGGTAAAGAACTTAAAGGTTATAGGTCAGTGCACATACCATATCCCATTAAATGTGTACCTGTTTGGGTATTTCGCGTCGTACGAAAGGGAATCTGTTGTCCCTTGCTGACTTTGGGTTTGTCGGTCCTGTGTGAGAGAATTTTTTGCACAGTGCTTTCCTATGCATGGCTGTTCTTGCTTTTCTTCAATTTATATTGCTTTTGGGATCGTACACTTACATATATGTGTGACGTTACACTGTTACAGTTGTCAATTTTATTTAAGAATTTTTTTGGAAATCTTGAGAAAAAATCTTGTATACTTTTTATGGGTGGGCCTATATAGTATTTTTGTTCCTAATGAACCATGGCAGATCTGAAATTTACCTAGCTGTGGCTCTTTGAAGAGTTTCAAGTCTTTTCATGTGGGTGTGAGCTGCAACTAACCTTATCAGTGTTCGAAATAAAAATTTGTAGGGAAGGAATTTGTTGCCTAACAAAAGTGTGGAATTCCGATTTGAAAGGGTCTAAAGCTAGGTTACCGCAGCTATGATTATCTTTCTTATATTATCTGTATGATTTTTATAGGTTAATTTTTGTTCTAATGTCACATCAAGATATTTCATCTCGATGTTCCTTATATAAATTTTCTAAAAAGTTTAGAGAAAGGGAGGAAAATTCTTTTTTTGTGAAATATACTGCTTAGCATTTTTCCATATTAATCTTTATTTTTCCGCATGTCAGCCATTTTTTTCTGTTATGACATGTGAGTGGAATGGTTATGAGCAGCAAGCTTCATAACTTAGTTAATTTACTTGTGTTGGTTATATGAAAACCAGTCTGGAGAAAAACAGAAAAAACCAGAAATGTGAAAGATAATTAATGAATATGAAAGGCGTAGTTACAACTGCTGTATAATCGAGAATATTCTATACTGATATAAACCGGTTATAAGCAGTTACATTAAGTGGAAATATACATGGAATTTAGTTATGAAATATAACAATTTAATCAATAAAAATTAAGTTTACGGTACACCCATTGAACACATTTGAAGATATCCACTCCGAACAAATTGGATCAAAAATTCTTCAGGTTTCAGCGACCTTCTGCAGTCGAAATGACATGACACCATTACAAAATCTTTTAGCCTACTTTGAAATTTTTTGGTAAGCTACTTTTTAAATATTTTCTGAATCATTTGCCAAAGATTTGGGGTTTTATTATTGGAAAATATTTGAAAATTTCTTTTTCTAACAGCTTATAATTGTATAAAAAGTTTTCGTATTTCAAATTTTTAAACAAAAAATGTCCATAATTTTTAATATGTGTTGATTTATAACCATATATGTTCTTTTTTCCTTTGAACGTTGTCTACTTTCCAGTAGTTCATCGAAGCCAAATCACAATACTAGAAGGAAAGACCGAAATTTTATTTTTATGTAGTAAAAACATAAAAACTAAAAGTACTACTAAAGTTTTTTAAAAAACTTTAAATATCAACTCGCATGGAAAAAGATTTCACTGAAGATGACATTGGAAAAGTTATTGTTGATAGAAAAAATCACTGATTTCACTGAAAGTGGGGATTCGTGGAATTGTGAAAGTTGAATAACTTATAAATTCCGAAAGAGAGAGAGTTCTTTTTAAAAGTGTTCTTTGGCATTGGATGGGGAGGAATGGGCTCAAAATATTTAGATTGAAAATACTTAATGAGAAGAAGCTTGAGAACCTTTAATTTTCATTAGAATGGTTTAGAAGGAAGATACCATTTCGTGATGGTAAACTTATTATTGTTTATTCTTGCAATCGTGAATCCAAAATGATTGGTCCAATGAGTTAGAATTATCCTAAATTAAATGGTTCTATGAGACCACAGACCTCAGATATGCATAATTTCTATAAATTTTCCAAACTGTTTTGGCCATTTTATAAGCTTTTAGTTAGAAAAAATTAATAAACGTATCGTTTTACGATACGATTAACTGCTTCTTTTCAGAATCTTTTTATCTATTTTAAAACATGAAGCATTTAAAACTTAAATGTTAAATTTAGAACCTGCAGTTAATTATAGTTTTCACCTTTCTCAATTTATTGTGGGCTTCAAAACTCAGCTTTAGTAGCAACACTGAATGTTTATACATAACGAAATATTGGTGTCAATTTACGAACAAGGCAAATTTATATCGGAGTTTTTTAATTAAATCTGGTCATTTGACCAGATTTAAATCTATTCTGTAAAAAGAATGCGAATTTTTAAGTAAATATCAATTAAAATTGAACTTAGATTGTAAGTAAAGGGTAATTCACAAATAGGAAAATAGTTAGTGTAAACTGTGTTTTTATATGCAATTCAGTAAGTTTTCACAAAACTGTCCTTGGGAATCGTAGCGACGAGAGACGATAGTTATAGTGCTTGGATTTTGAGATCCTCTATCTGCATAACAAGTACAAGATTTTAGCATAGCACAGTTATTTAGTGTAATACATGAAACATGAAGCAGACTAATTTTCAGCTCCGTAAATTTAGATTTTTTTGTGCTTTCATACATACATTTCTATGTTAGTATGAACCAAAATCAAATTAAACTGTAATATAAAATACTGCGTGATGAATTTTGGAATCCGTGGTGCATTTTTGAAAACTTGGGAGGTGGGGTTGGCGTGAAAGTTACGTGACGGCACAGTTAAAAGTTAAATGAGGACATCTCGGAGGCAGTGGCGCACCTACATGAAATGGCGCCCAAGGCAAATACCGAAACTGCGACCCCCTATTTTTTCTTTTCAAATGCGATCCGAATTTTCTTTTCGGAAACTTTATGCCGGGTATTACAAAGATTAAAATATCCAGAAAATTTTAAAAATATCATATAAAGCGTTACTGAGTTCCTGCATTTACATATTAAAAAGATTTAACGCAATCACGATGGATTGTCATAGATCATTTGGTGCAATGTAACTTCAATCACTTAAACATGGTTTAAATAAGAAAATAAAAATTTTTATAAAAAACTTTTGATATATTAGAAAAATATAAATATAAGGCACATTCGATTTATCTCGCATTTGAAAAATAATATAAAATGTGTACAAATCTCTTAGCCAATCGAAAAATACCACACACATACGAATAAAAAGGAAAAAAATAAGCATATTAATTTTAATCCCATAGACACTATATAAAATCTGTAAACATTGAAGTGAATCTTTTGCTTACACAGAAAAATCACACAAAAGTTTTATCACAAACATATTTAATAATATTCATAATATTATTCATTATGTAATTTCATACACATCTCTACAAATTGTCAAGTTTAATAATGTTTTATCTAACACATTATGACAAAGTTCAAATTCATTGCATGAAATTAGGGGATACGCATTGCAGGCCAAAAATGCTGATTCATACAAGAATTAAAATTATAACGTTCTTAATTTATCTACGACATGTGAAATTGCAACTTCCTTATTAGTTTTGTAGACATTATTTATGTGCATAAAAACAATACATTATTTCTGAAAAATATTGAAGGCTTTAGAGCACTAGAAATGTTTTTAATTAACATTTCTAGTTTTTAATGAAGCTAAAGGCTTTATTATTAGAATACTTATGTACTGAAACATTTGTACATGTATTAAACATAGGGATTACAAACAGAAATGTCTCTCCATTAATTCTTATTTAAATAATAATTTTAGGTTGAGTATTGGCAGTCTAATTATTTGATAGTCAACGGAAATTTTAATGCGATTGTTAACAGTAAAATTAATTGTTGACAATAGCTTAACTCAAAGAGAAAAGGAAAGACTTCACATTGCGGTAGGAATTGAATATTTTTTATCAATTTTTTATCGTTGATTATTTAAGAAATCGCATTCATTTATCTTGATTTCAACGTCAATACGGACGGATAATTTTTATCAGCAGTTACAAAATTTTATGTGGTCTTTTCTCTCTCTCTTTCAGTATTTTTTGTTTGCTTGCGTTTGGGACAGTCTAGGTTTTGCGAAATAAAATTTAAAACAAACACTTTTGCGTTTTCTAAACACAAATTATGGAAATATTCAATTCAAAATCAATGCAAATATAGCAAACTTACGTCTTTTAAAGAAGCTTGTGAGATCTGTTACACCATGGAAGAAGAATATAGGTTTGTTTTAACGTCCTTCAATATTTGCTTATTGATGATTTAAACTGGAATGGTATTCCGAAGAAACTGATATCCAGTCAATATGAATGAGGCATACCTTGAGAAACTATCAGAAACCATGCAGATACAGGAATATACGTACTGTTAGAAAATGCCTCAAATGATTATGATTGCATAAATGTAATGCTTAAAAAGTAGGGAGTCCAAATTTTTATAAAATGCCCCGGTCCTATTTGCCACATAGAATAAAATATTTTTAAGACACTAACGTATTAAACAGAAAAAGTTAAACTCTTCTCAGACTAAAACTGATTTATGAATATTTGAATATCCCTGATATGAATTTACATCAATACAATAGCCGCAATAAAGATGATTCTCCAATCAACCATCAGCACTGGCGCTATGCGGCATCTGAATGGTTTTAAAATTATGAAATTCTAAGCTCTATTAGATCTCTTAATTTTAATCGCTGAAGAGAGGAAGTATTTTTAAATAAAATATGAGAGTTTTAAAAATAGATTGATGAAAATTTTGAATTCATTATGCTTTCATAAATACAATTATTGACTAAAACAATATAAAATTTAATTATCTATTTCATTTAAAGCATTTTTCCAAATCGAAGTATATGCCAATCTGGAACAGTTTTTAGAAATTAGCTATTGGATCACATTTAGAGTAAACATCCTGTATATTGTTTCACGAACCAAATCTCTTTTGAAGACGGAGAAGCATATATAGCCCGAAAAGACATTCTAAACATTTTCACAGATGGCTCGAAAACCGAACACGGAGTTGGAGCTGCCTTCTGCGTCTTGACCAATGACATCTGTACCTACCAGTGGTCTGCTAAACTCAACGACAACAACACCGTATTTCAAGCTGAACTAATTGCACTTCACGAAGCAGTAATATACGCATCTCATCTGCCAAACCACAATACCTCTAAAATACACGTAGACAATAGAGCAAGTATCATGGCATCCTCCAATTCAAAGAGCACAAACGAAACAGCAAGAAAAATTTTCAAAATCCTCCTTTCAAATCCAAGAATGAAAGTCTCTTGGGTTAAAGCGCATGCAGGCAATATAGGCAATGAGAGAGCAGACCAACTGGCAAAAGACGCAACACAACAGGGGCAACCCTATTCACATACTAAGCTTCCTAAACCGCACATAAAAGGCCTCCTCCGGAAGAGGATGCTTGAGGAGTGGCAAACCTCATGGAAGAATGGCGATACAGGTAGAAAAATCTATAACATCATGCCCTCAGTTAGTCTCCGTCCCACTAACTGGATTAGAGAGGATGTTATCTTCTTCTCTCAACATGGTCCTTTCCCTGCCTACCTCAAAAGATTTCACCTGTCTGACAGCGATTATTGCAGTTGTGGTGGAATTGGCACGGCACTTCACTATGCCACCGAGTACATCTATACAGTGTCTTGGTATATGAGGAAGCCAGCGCCAAACTTCGAACAAGAATGGCTGAAAAGGGTCGCTAATAGCCTCGTCTCCTGGCAGAAAATTCGTGGGATCATCAAATTCATTAGCGAAAACAGAGATCTTTTTCGGCCTCCCTAGCCTTCAACTTTACAGCAAGCTCAACTAGTAGCTCAATCACCGGACATTCCACCTTCAAATAAAAGAAAGGTATTTAAACATCCAAAGAAAAGAAGACTATTACGAACTAATAGTGTAAAAGTGAAAATGCCTATGCTGTACATAGTGTATATATTTCCTTCTTTTTGTCTATTTTGTTTTTCTTTTTCTTAACCCTCTGAGCGCCGCAAACGGTTTTCTACGTTAAGCAAATCCACTCCAACTTCCGCAGAACCGTGTTATTTCTACTCTTTCTTTCGCCTTGAAGATGGGAACAACCGGCTTTTTCCTGGTTTGAATTTTGCAGTCGTAAGCGGCATAGACGTGTTTTCTCGTCTCTGCTTTCCCCTCCACTAATGACTTGGTTGACAGTGACAGATTCGTGGTGATAAGCTTTTCAATAGACTTGCTCGCAGGTGGTACGTTTGCGGCAACAATTGAATTCCTTATCGTTAAAACGAATGGCAATGTAGGGAAGTTTCAATGCAGCTTTTCGGAAACCTGTGGAAGAAAATCTTTCTCAGATTCTTATTATGGCGTAGAAATGCTTATAAGCTTTTATTTTCATAAAAAAAATACTTGTGAAGTGATGCCCCTGAATGAACCTCTAAATTGATTATCTTAGCAATTTTAGCAAACATTCCGCATAATACTGTGAAAAGGTGCTTATCCCTGAAATCGCATGAATAATTTGAAATAAGTAACAGATTTCTGTTATTTTTTTATTTTCCCAATT
This sequence comes from Araneus ventricosus, assembly GCA_013235015.1. Classification (NCBI taxonomy): domain Eukaryota; kingdom Metazoa; phylum Arthropoda; class Arachnida; order Araneae; family Araneidae; genus Araneus; species Araneus ventricosus. The sequence goes on from BGPR01004816.1 coordinate 24,691, forward strand.
TTGCAAAGAAAAGACCATGTAGAAAAAAATGTAATAAGTTTTGACTGGGTTTCTAGTCCTATTTTTTAGAAATAGAACTAGAAACCCAGATATAACTTCTTATTCAGAATAAATAATTTATTGCATTTTGTTATTTATTACATTGCACAAATTGGTATATTAAGGAATACATGAAAATGATACATAACTAAAATATTTTTAAAAAGTTAACATTTCAATCACATTTAGAACTGTTTACAATTCAAATAAAAAAAATAATTGCTTCATGAACTCATAAAATACAATTTGGACTGCGACTTGCTAGAATAAGGTAACAAACAATGTGCTATTTTTGATTCAATTTCTTACATTCATTATAGCAAATTAGTTGATAATATAATCACAATTTAATTTTATAGCTCATTCGGATTTGACAGATATCATGGCTAAGAAATTGAATCGTTCTTAACAAATTCTAGAACTCGAGTAATTTTTATTATTTTTAATCATGAAAAAGATATTTCAATCACATTTAGAACTGTTCACAATTCAAAAAAAAATAATAATTGCTTCATGCTAGAATAAGATAACAAACAATATGCTATTTTTGTTTCATTTTCTTACATTCATTATAGCAAATTCGTTGATAATATAATCACAATTTAATTTTATAGCTCATTCGGATTTGACAGATATCATGGCTAAGAAATTGAATCGTTCTTAACAAATTCTAGAACTCGAGTAATTTTTTTTTATTATTTTTAATCATGAGAAAGATATTTCTGCAGAAGCATTTGTAATTGGTAATGTTAATGTATTTTTCGGAACAGTCACAAAATTTGGATACAATTTAAATAAATTATTTTAAAATAAATATTGTATTACCGAGTCCCTGAATGGTAAAACTCGATGACAAATTTCGATTGCATTCGATAAATCAATATCGCATTACAAAGTTGCATTTAAGTCTTTGCAACATTTAAGAAGATCGTCTTCAGACAGTTTGTGAATATTATCCTAATTAGATAAGAATCCATATGACACTTTTAGCTCATGATAAATTTCGAACTTTTCTGAAAAGAAAAAATGGCACTATTCATTATGACTAGAAAATAGATAATTGACAGGTGAAATAGACTGATCGGTTCTTTCAAAGAAAAATTGCTTTTTCTTCCATCCAGTTCTTAAATTCAGGTGTCGCCTTCAGCTAACTGTTCAACTATTTCCTTAAGTTGTTAAAAGCAGATAGCATGAATTCCGATTCACGATATTTTTCAAAATGTTATTTCACGATATTTTTATTCAACAACATTTTCCTGTCAAGTCTTTTGCCGTTTCAACACAAATCGTTTTTGCAAACAGGCCCGGATTATCGAATAAGTAAAGTAGGTAACTGTCTAGGGACCCAATATCTTTGGAGGCTTCCAATACCTTATGATGTTTTTATGCTTTATTTTCAAGGTCATTTAATTTAGTGTTTTCATTTACTTTACAAGAGCCGTATATTGGAATTTATTTAAATTGAAATCAAGTATTGTTTAAATTTCAGAACATTATTCATAGGGTTTTTTCTCATGTTTTTACTTTCTCGTATACGAAGTATATAAAGAGAAAGTATTGTAATCGTCAAAAAATTCGAACTCGAGAGAGAGAGAGAGAGAGAGAGAGATTTTGACGAATCTCCTCGTTTTAGATCTCCCTGAGCCCGAAAAACACAATTTGGGATTTATGTCTGTGTGTCTGTCTGTGAACACAATAACTCGAAAACTATTAGAGATACGGAGAGAAAATTTGGTATGTGGTCTTTAAACATAATTTGTAGGTTTCTATCAAATTTTGGACAAAATCCGTCAAAGGGAAGTCTGACTGTATGTTCGAGGTCATGCGAACGCTATAACTCAGAAACTTGAAAAGCCAGATGGATAAAATTTTATATACAGTTTTATCGTCATGAATGTAGGTTGTATAAAATTTTGGGCCAAATCCTCCAAAGGGTTGACTGTCTGTCGGTCCGTATAATTTACTTTTCAAGAGAATACTTTATCTCCATGCGCATGCGTACTGGAAGAATGGAGAGGAATTTCATTACGGAGTAGCGAATTACGTCAGTTTGTTCGTGAGCCGGTAAGAGAGGAAAATCGTTACGCATCTCTTTGAATTTCATTCTTTGCCTAGATATTTTTCAATCACTATAATGAAAAACCTTCTGATAGTCATTGGATTCTCGGTAACAATAGGCTCGAATTTTTTTAGCCACGCGTTGGTAGGGGAAACGGCACATTTTGGGGGAAGTATACGAGAAAGTTTAGGGCAGAACACTCCCTCTGGTTAATTTAGCTAGAAGATCAGTGAGATCCAGTTTGTTTTACTGTTTTTCTGGCTCCAAAATATCCCTAGAAATTTTACATTAGATTATTTAGACTATGTAAAAAGGTTTTGCAATCTTTTCACCACTCATTAAAAAAAATTACTTTAATTTTTTTTTTCTGAGATATTCAAACCACTCTCCTGAAGGTGATCGGCAAATTAAATATACTTCTTTTTAATTACAGTTAGTCTTAATATTTGCTTGTAGGAAAAACAATGAAAAATATTTGTTTTTGAATCTTAGTAAGAAAGAAATTGAATTTTGTATTGCCTATAGGCCCGTTTAGGAATTAAACTGGCCATGCTTGTATATGTGCTTTCAGAGTCATCTACATCTTAAACTAACAAACAATTGTTCTTCATGGCTCAGGCCTGGAGTGCAATCTAAAAAAATTTTGAAATGCTTAGCTTTCTTAACAAAATTTATTGTTTCCTTTTTAACTAAATATAAAAAATAGCCACTTTATAAAATTATAGCCACTATTCATACAAAAACACATGTTAAAAGATGTGTTTCGTTTTTAGTTATTTTTTATATTCTCTGTCAATAACGTTTCTCAGTTTCTAACACTTTATGTGCAGCATGTAAGATATTCTAATCTTTCGCGACTTTAAAGAACCCAACCTTGCCTTAGATTGGTAGATGTAAAAAGTACACAAATTGTATAATTATATTCAAATGTATTTATACTTGGATTCAGTGGCGAATCCAGGATTTGGGTCTGGAGGGGAGGCAGAGGTCATAAAAAATTTGTATCGTCGTGACGAATAAATATCAAACCTCATGGCTCACGTAAACCAAAACACTTTAACCTTACAGACTTTTCTCTTTTCTTTGACAGTAAAAATCATAAAGAAAACTACATTACTTTCGATAATTTAATAAAAAAACAATGAAAAAAATAGCCAAAAAATGCTTTCGACTGCGTCAACGCTATAATTACAAGTGCAATGACTAGAAAAGTAGGAAAATTTTCGAGCCTCTCAAGCCAGGAAGCAATGTTGTCCCATTTTAATTATTTTTTTTAAAAAACAGGGAAGTTAAGAACAAACAGTTGCAGTAATTTGAAATAAAATCAAGAATTCTGTCAGCTCTGGGGGTGGGAGGCTGGAGCCCGATAGCCCCCCTGGATTCGCCACTTTTTGGCTTTAAGAAAGCAGAAATCATTTTCATTTTACAAAATCAATCAGCGACGCGGGGCCTTTTGCGGTCGTACCTTTCACACTCCCCTCCGGCGGCTCTGGGAAGGGTATCTGCTGGCGATAAGGAACGGGAAAGACTCTCCCCGCTGGGATAATTAGACCTTTTGTAATTTTTAAATACGATAAATATATTTTTTGTTCTGTTATTAAAATACTTGTATCTGTTCTTTTGCGCATTTTCAAGAATTAATAAGATTGGTTTAATTTCATAGTTCCGAAAAAATGTCCTGTTGGAATCTTTCATAATCATTAATTGCATTAAAATTTTTAATTCTATATTCTGTGTTTTGCATTCATTTTCATTGTATGCTTCATAGTCATTCTCAAAAATGTTATACTTCTTATAACCTTTGCAAAAAATAATTTTTTTATTGAATATAAATCTTCCAATATATTGTATTAATCGCCTTGTTTTATAATACCATTTCGTAGGTTTACCATAGATGCCCTTAAGTTATGTAGCTTTTCTGTAATTTTTCTATTGGATAAATTCGATGACATTAAATTAATTTTATCTGTTCTTTTGTGAGTGTTCATAAAAATAAGGAAGAAACTTATTTGATTTCGTAATTCCGAAAAAAACAAAGCAAGTATCTTATATAATGCTCAACTGCTTTAACAGTACAAATTACAACAAATTAATACGCTAAGAAAATATACGATTTTATATAATCTGTGTTAATCTTTTCAGAATGAAGCAATTCAACAAGTTGGTTACATACATTTAGTGCATTATCCCTCTTAAATACACTAATAAATTAAAATAAAGAAAAAGTTCTCATTAAAGGTGTAAACGTACTAGCATGCCATGTAAATACTGTATATATGTAGAGTATTTTATAATCAAAAATATAAAATAGTATACCTCGCACTCCCTCTCACAGACACTCCGTCTCATTATGTCGAAGCGTTACATCTGGGTAGGAAGAGAAAAACCGGTAGAAAGAAAATCTCGGGTTTGACACTTATTAGAGACTTTTCTTTTCCGAGATAGTCTCGGGTCTGCCTTTATGTGAGGAAAATTGTTCGCGCAGATTTCTCGGCCCTAACGCCAGGAGGGGTAAAATTATGAAATTCTAAGCTCTATTAGGACGTTCAATTTTAGTCGCTGAAGAGTGGAAGTATTTTTAAGTAAAATATGAGTGTATCAAAAAATAGATTGCTAAACATGATTAATAGGAACGGGCGGGTGTATAAAAATTTTGACTTTTTTCAGAAATACAATTATTGACTGAAACAACATAAAATATAATTCTTAATGTCATTTAAAGCATTTGCCAAATTGAAGTATATGTCAATCTATAACGGCATAGAAATTATCTATTGGGCCAAATTTAGAGTGAACAACCTGTATATTGTTGCGAAGGGCAAGAAAAAGAACCAATCAACGATGCGTAAACCATTTCTCAGCAGGAGATAAATCTTAAAGTCTATAGGTTGTAAAATTCAATTTAACTTAAACATGATAGTTAAATGTTTCAGTTAGCACTCGTCACCTGATATTCCCTGTGATTGAATTGACAACAGGTCTATTGATGGGTGAAAATGGTGCGGTCTACAAATTGAATATTTACGGGGCTATTTCTCGTCAAATCTGGTATTCATGGCTGTTGTTCTGAACCAGCTGTTTGGCGAGTTTTGGAATGGCTGCCGTGATGTCGACGCGTTTGGCGAGAGATCGAGAGAGTTTTTAAGCTTTAACTAATGTTTTCGTCGAGAAACCGTAGTTTCTCGAAGCTGTGACTGGAAAGGCTGAAGCAAGTCCACCATCTAAAGCTTCGGCCTCTTATATATGTTAATGCGACTAGTAAAAAATAACACGGCTTCATGCAAAGCCGAACCCCGGTCAACCACTGGAAGTACAGCTATACTAATCGTTAATTGAATTAATGGGTATTGGAGGTTTATAATAATTGTATAATTTCGTTCTGTTATGTGCTGTTGTTCTAATGCCATCTGACGGGGGCAGCAATCTACGTGAGATGTTTACTCCGCACCCTGCTTTGCAATCCGATTATTTATTTTATGTTTCCTTAAAATGGCTACGGAAATGTTTAGCCACTCTGCATTTAGATGTGCACAAAAATTAAATATTTAAACAGTTTTACAGACGAGAATGAGATATCATCTATATAAAGTAAAAAATGTAGATCTGAAAATATATATAAAAAGAGAAAAATTCTGCCACTTTTAATATTGTAGGAACTTTTATATAAAGTTTCGATTTGAAAGTATATGAAAAATTTAGTACCACTTTTTATAATGAAGAAATTTTTATATAAAATTTCAGATTTTTGATTTGATCAAACTTAGCCATGCATATTCTTTTTTCTTTATATAAGGCTTAGATTGTATATCTGGGCTGGTAGGTGAAAATTAGTGTTAAAGTCATTTGGTAGGTATGTGATTTAAATATGTGACTTTTACAATATGAGCAGCTAAAAGTTCTAGGATTTAATTATTTCACAGCAGGGGAAGGAGAACAATGGAAATGCAAAGTACTTTTTACTCTTGTCCCTGGCATCCTCTCAACCTACAGAAGAAAGCAAGTTTCCGGAGTTGAATTAGCACAGTACTACAGCATGAATAGTTGAAATTAAGCCCTGTCCATGGCTCTGAGCTACATTAAACAACGTATTAGCCATTTTGTATGTTCGACAAAATGTATCATTGTTATGACAAGACAAGTTAGTGTTATTTTTTACTTGTTTTAACGAAGGAAGAGAATTCACGCTTGCTTGTGATAAACGAAAGCAGCGCCCTTCTATGTGGAAATTGGAATTAAGACTTCGTTTCACCCATTCACAACGCAAATCAATGTAAATTACGCCATGTTGCATCTTTCTATGGATAAATGGAATTTTTTTTTGTTGTATATTCCTTATATTTTATTTCCATCCGAGTTGTTTTATAAGAGAATTATGACGAGCGCATTTGGAATAAATCCATGACTTCTGCTAAGAACATATTATTCAAGATTCCTCGAGATAAGAATGGCATTTTTAAAATGTTTTTGAAACTTTTATCAAATGCGATTTAAATAAATTACAAATTTGTGATATTTTGAAATTTTATTTTCTGTTTTATATTTTTTAAAATGAATTTATTTGCGTGTGCAATAGCAGTTGCAATTTAAGATGCTTTTAATATGGAATAATCTCACAAAATATGTACTATTCATTTGAGATTTTTATTTTTCTGAATTTCTTATATTTATTTTAAAGTAATATGACTTGGTTATAAAAATAATTTTAAAGATATTATTATATATTTCGCTATTACTGTCAAAAATCATAACTTATTTTTATAATTTTAATTATTTTGAACTGATATCATTTCTTAGAATGAACGTTTTTTTTTTAAATTTAAAATCAGGGCACAATTAAAGAGAAATCATTGTGAGCACCGTTACCATATTTTCGAAATGAATAAAAAATTATTATAGCAGAAATAGTATGTTTGGTTTGGTATATGCATTAACTAAAACTAAATAAAGCGGAAATGAAGATTAATTATGGATAAAACACATATAATCGTACCGAAAAAATTTTAGTACCTTAGCATATAATTTACCCTTTTTCTAAATATTTTATAAAATCGCAGAACAAAGGATGTCTCATCAAATAGATCGTCTTCAATCAAATAAATTTCGGGAAAATTCTGAAGAATACAATGCCTACAAACAGTGATGGGTGGGTAATGTGGTACAAACTGGGTATTTAAAAAAAGCAGATAAACATTACCTCTACTATATTTATGTGAATGCCAAACAAGTATGCTGAGGATCCGCCGTCTATGCCGGCCTGTTGCACCTTAAATCAGTCGTCTGGGATAAAAAATTCTTTCGCTTGTGTGGTTCGAAAGTTTAGAGAGGGGGTGCCAGCTTAGGTGTCATCCTCTTCATCTGACCACTGATCAAATTTAAGAGCTCAGTCTCAAATTAACACTCGAGTTTCTCAAAACGGGTCGTTTATTAACTAAACTAAGCCGCAATGGTATGAAATGTATCTTACAATTATTCGACTCAGTTTTATTTACTTTTAGTTTTATGCATCTCAATAAATGGATACAAAAATTGCATTATTGAAATATTTCAATGACTGGTTCGAAAATAGCACCAGCTTATCAGTTATTATTGCCCTACATTTTTTCTAGAGCAAGAATATTTGTCATCGCAACATGCTTTAATCTATTTGAAGGTGCAGTCGCGGAAAAAAAAAGATCCACCCATCATTATTATGTTCATTGGTCATTAATTAAATGGTACCGATGTTCAGAAAATAACGTATACTAAAATATTTTATGGATAACAATTTCTTAAGAGATTATCTACATATTTAAAATTGTACTATTTTCAAACAGTTTAATAGCGACACCCATTTTTGATGTCCTAAATAAATTTCTCATGAAAAAATACCTCAAGAAATAAATTTTGTTTAATATGTTTTGAATATATCTTAATATATTCCACATTTTGTTTCCTAAATAGAAAGGGGTCGTCTCACATTTAGATAGAGAAGTTCTCTGCTTGCGTTTAAATGTTGGTAATGACATTTTTTAAAATTTATTTCGAACTTTAAATGTTATTTTCAAAGTAATGATCTACATTTTACAATCGGTAAAACTTCATACGTTAAAAAATACATAGTGTAATATTTCACCACTTTAATTTATAAAATTTTAAGTTATATTAATAGATAATGTTGAGATATTTAAGTTTGAACATTTAAGTTTTTATATTTAAGTTTAAGTTTTAAGTAGCAACAGGTGCGAACTCTATTTCCATTTATATCCGCATCATGAACTCTTACTATTCATTGGTGAGTACAATTTATTTGCCTTTTAATCCTAGTCTTTGCTTACGACACTTCCAATTACAATACCCGTGACTTCGAAATTTTGATTCATATATTAGAGCCTCATAAAGAGATATACTACTTTTTCGAACATCCTCTAGGGTTTCAACGCCATAACACTTGGAGTCACCAAAGTTTTAATACTGGCACATTCTTCCCTATTATTTAATGCTTCCACATAGGAATATTTCTGAAATACATATAGGCAATCTGAAGTGCCAGGGGTTTCTTTCTATTTCGTGTATCCGGGTTGCAAAGCTTTACGCTTTCTTGTGATTATGATACTGATACTTCTTTAATCCCATTAGCCGTAAATTCACTCATTTAGTGGTTGAAGAAAATATTAAATGCATTGGAGTCTTAAAATTTCATCAGCAATTCCATTCGATTTAAATTTAAAGCGCTACTTTACTAGCATTTATTATTTTCAAAAAGAGAAAGAAATAATATTTTGGCGAATGAGTTTGCCTGCTCAATATTCCGTCTTTTTCTCCTCAGAATCGAAAATCAGCCAACCCGATTGGACTTTTGGACGTTACAGAATGTTTGCTCTGTTATTTTAATCAAAAATTTTGATTTTCGCAATTCTTGTCTGTGAAAAATTACCTTTATTAGATATTTATTTTGAATAGTAATAAATATTTTAACAAACATGATCTCTATGCGTTTTTTGCCAACATAACTCAAGTTATTAAAAATATATCTTATAAAAAATAGGAAAACGAAAAAAATCTTTTATATGCACAAGTTTTAGAAGGTCGGCATGAGGCGAATTTTAATGAAATAAACCTGGTTGAAATTTGCATTTACCTGGTTGCATTTACGTTTGTCTGTTTTAAATCATTTTCAAAGAAAAAGGTAAAGGTCATTGCTGTGATCAATTATAATCAAAAGACAGGTAACTTGATGTGAAGTCTTTGGGTGTGAGATATTTATTGACTTTTGCGAATGATCTGCGAAATCTATATATGAACAAGACTAAAAATTATTTTACATTTCTGTGAACCGCATTATTATATGCTATTTTAATATCCTACCTATAAGAGCCGTTCGAGTGAATCATAAAAAATCCATGTAACGTTGGAAGTATTTGTCGTCGAGAAGGCAGAGTGGAGAGTTACCGTTGTGACAAAACTGCTCAGAACGTGTGACAGTCCAGAGAAAGTGTGTCAAAACTCGCGATGCGAAACGGATAGCTTACCGACCCGACAAACATGGCAATATGTAACAGAAATTTTCGAAAGGTTTTATAGCTAAATTTATAAAAATCATATTTAAACATTATTATTAACGAGTCAAATCATTCGTGAGCGACCGGTTTACTAGACGTTATACGTCGAAGGACCATTTTCCCTACCAATAGCATAGAATATTTTACAGTCCACAATAAAATAATACCGATATAAGAAGATGGAAGTAAGCTCGCCAAGGAAGATTGCATAGGGGTGAAAATCCCGTTGGCCCCGGATAATTTTTTTTCTCTGTTTTTAAAGAGTATTATTTTTATTCATGACTGTTGGGCCCGGGAAGATTTGAGCTATGTTTTTACGTTTATTTTCTCTAAATATAAAATCCACACATTCTCATTATATCCATGTTAGTTGCAGCAGGTGGCTAGATTTAAGAATTTCGCAATATTACAGGATGTAAACCGTTCTATTAGCCGGTTAGTCACCATAGGCATAATTCGTAAAGGGTCAAGGTGCTAGGCCCGTACGCCAGTACTTTGTTCCTGGGCCTTCCTTAGTTTCCGGCGGCGCTGATAGGAGATAATCAAGATAAAACCCTCTATAGGTTTGAAGACAAAATTCAGTGAATTTTGGAGGCCTCCGATTCAGAAATAATTTCTTGTCTGGTTTGAAAACGTTACAAAATTCGCATGAGATTATTTGCTTATCTGGTAGTACTTCTCAGAAGGAGCAATTATTTTTACTTAACAAAGGAAACAAGTCTGCAATCAGATCCAGAATTATTGACATTCCGCTTAGGTCAGTATTGAGACTCACTGCGAACAAGATGACCTACGAAGTTTGAAAGCTGGTAGCACAGAAGAAAATCCAGGTATAAGGAAGAAAAAGTTAACTTTGCAATTGTCCTACTTCTTTACATCACATCAGAGTCATTTTAAAATTCACGCTAAAGTATATCATGAAGGCATTACCTGAGAAGCAAAGGTGCAGGTTTCAAATGTGATTTCCACGATTTATTTGAAGAAGCTCCAGGGAGTAAAGAGTTACCTAGAGCGAAATGAAAAAAAAATACTATCTTACAAGAGTGCCGGTAAGTATGAAAGGGAAAAAGCTAGGTTAATGAAGCGTTTTAAAATTGCCATTCAAAATGTCATAAATACAATTAGGATGTAAATGAAATAAATGAATTATAAGAAAAAGGATTTTCACAGCACGGGACAATCGACAAATTTTTCGACTGTCAGCTGAAAAATGTCTTTCGACTTGTAAAATTTCGAAAGTTTCAGCGAAAAAAATGTCACAGTTTGGAAGAGTCTTAAATAGGATAATAATATAAAATTTATGACAATGAAGAAAACACCAAAGTTATTGAAATATCATCGAGAAGAAGGTCCAAAATGAGTTGAAATTTTCATGTCGTAGAATGATGAGTGGAGAAAGAATTATATTATCTCATGAAAAGAAATTTAACCTTGACGGACCTGAGGGCTAGAAACACAATGCACATGACTTGAGGAAGGAACCAAAAGAATGCTTCAGCCGGACAAATGGGAGCATTATTAATTGATTTGGTGCCTTGAATAATTTTGGATTGTTCCATTTACAGAGACTTTTGGGACGTATGGGCTCGTCATAACATCCCGCTATGCTATATGTTCACCTGATACCGTTTGGGTCTTAATTAGGTGGATATAAATCGATATTCCAGCAGGGCAATGATTCTTACGACAAATCTAAATCCATCCATGTTTAAAATAGACCATGGCCAAGTCGAATTCTATATTTGAACCTCATGGAAAGCCTTTGGTTGGGTCGAAAATTTTATGCTAATAATAAACAATTTTTATTTCCCAATGAACTGGAAGCTGCCATTGTAAAAGAATGGCACAAAAATTCTGAATTTGAACTTAACAACTTGATCATTTCAATAATAAACCGAGTGTTTGGGGTTTTCAGGAGAAATGGAGATTCAATATGGAAGATCAATTTCCTATTAATTTTCATCCACTTTTGTTCTTAGACAAGTGGTCTCATAATTCATGGACAATACATTTTTTATAAATTTCTAATGTCTTTGTTAATTTAATCATTTATCTCATTATGTCAAGTTATTGAAATCTAACCTTAAAAATATTTTGTAATATGAGATTTCTTGTGCTTAATTATAATTAGAAACCTTTTTTTTCATAATTTCCAAACTCCAAGTTCTTATAATTACTTAATGGACTGTATTTAAAAATAAATATAAACAAATCATAAGCAGTTGGAAATAATTCATAACAATACCACTATAAATAACAGCGTTTTATACATATGAAGCCTGTTCTCGGCGTGCAGTGCTGTCTTTAATATATTCGTGTTTTCAAGATCTCAAGTACGCGCCCGACAAGTGCTGAGGTGCTATAAAAAATTAGAAAAAACTACACGAGAATGTGCGTTCGTTTGATTAGTTTCGTTGCCTCCAAAAGAAATGAGTGTTCTCATTTTGAATTTCTCGTGAAAGTAAGCAGTTATCACACAATTTCTGTTAAGCCTTGTTTATGGGTTTGCACGTAACTTTTGTATCGAACTATAATGTTTGTAAATGATACTGTTTTACTTTTTAAGTTTAAAATTGGGATAAATCGATATACATGGCGAAAGGGTAAACCAGTTAAAGGTTTAAATTATCAAGTTTACGTGCATAATGAAGGATAGGCAGATATATTTCCCTTTGATTCATGTCATACCAATTTTAAAAAATAACGTTCTAGCTTGTTTTTTTTCTTTTTTGAGATCACAGACAAACCAACCGAGAGATACTATTTCCAAAATTAAACACAGGAAAGTCTAAAATGTTTAGATGCATTAAAATATCGAAAAACAGCGAATACGTATACCACAGAAAATAAAGAAAAGTCTGTAAGTATGAGAACTAGACGGGTTAAACAATTAATCAAGCAATTCTTACTCTAGGCCATTCCACTTCTGAATAACTGTTCACCGAATACTGGAAGAGACTTACTGAGTGGATGACGTGATGCAAAGAACAAATTATGGACATTCTGTTAGTATATAGAGAAGCAGCATTGGCATAATGTCGTTCTCCCCAACAACAATTGTTTCTGCGTGAATCGAGTTTGGCCGATTCTTAAGACGGGGGAAATTGCCCTGAATTTTCTGTTTGACATATTTGACCAACAGTTAAAGAGAATTTGCCTCTTGCAGATTCAACTAAATTTATTATTTCAATGCAAAATTGCTTTGACATGTTATTGAAAGGGACATCCCGAAAACTTCTCAAGTGGCTGACAGAGAGATATCAGAGAATCCCTTGCAAGAAAATTATGTAACTCAAGAGTGCTTAAAATCAATGAACTAATGAAGCACCGTAACTGAAGATTAATTTCGTTGGCAAATGAAACTTATTTTCGTGTATCTGTTCTGAAGTGCCGTGGTACTGTTTTCGTCATTGTGGATGATTTTGCTAGACCGTATCGTTCAGTAGAGAAGCTGCTAGAAACTCACTAAATAATCTGACCAGTGTGTTATCACCATTTATATCCCATAAAACAGGCGGAATAATTTTGGCAGACGTGATTTTAATGACCACATCATAATGAATCCGAAATTAATAATTGAAACAGATGCTTGTTGAAGAATGGGCTCATTTGCCTCTTGAACTAATAATCATCTGGTGTTTGAGTATGAACGGATGATATTATTGAAAAATCGCCCGGTGTGTGTAGAGTGAAAACAGTCCAAAAAGCAGGAAAATGGAGAACGACGCTTTATTCTCAAATATTCCGAAAAACACAAAGTACATATAACAAGAACAACATCACTTGCACAAATTAGCAATTCAACAAACAGCAAATCACTAATAATAACAGTAACAACACTCTCAATACCGTTCGGCGTCTATCAGATTACTAGCTCGCACTGCGGACAAAACTCTAAAGAGAGAATCCAAAGGCGTTATCACTCCAATGAAAATACCAGTCGATTTACTCGCTCGAAAACGATTAAACACGGTCAAAGTTCAAAGACGATTCCAGTGGATGAACACGTTCAACACTGCAGCGTATTTATAGTCTTCCTGACATTGCGTGACGTCACATGGAAACCTATGGAGAAATCGGGATCTCGGCTTCTATGAAAGATATCGCTAACATTCTAGCATTTTTTAGTATCTTCATTTTGCCGCCGAAATAGCTAAATTTGTCACCAAAATGGTCTCTAAGATTGTCGACAAGGTCTGGGGTCATTGGGTGACCTTCCTGTATTGTTAGCAAGAACCTCTGTAAATGTCTCTTCCCAATCATAAGACTATTACTACCGGGAAGCGACATTCCATGATCGTAACACTGCTCCCATCTTCAAAGAATGACGTACCGGCAGTCTCATTACATAATCTGTTTCCATTGAATTTAAACAAAATAACCGCTTTTTACGTGGTGAATAATGCTTGAAAATGTCCATTTCAAAAGGTTAATTATTTATATTTAATGTCCAGTTTTCCTAGCTACCATCCTGGAAGTTGTGACAATGATTGCAAAAAAGGGGAAATAAAAATCTTAAAACATGGTTCAAAGAATATAAAATCATATAAAAGCAAAATAAAATAAAGAGAGTGGATAATAATGTTAAGTTCACTCTCACAAACTATATCAGGACCAGGAGAATATTTTATGCACATTAAGCAAATATGAAATACCATATCTTTATCCACAATGCCATGAATCAATAGAACTGCAGGAAACCAAAGCAAGCAGCCTCATACCGCAATCCACTGTAAATCTCCTGGAAAAAATTAGAACAAGATATGGGTATTAAGAGTATATTCTTCACTGTTATTTCTAGTAAAAAGTTCTGTGTTATCCATGAGTGTTTGCGATTTTGGTCTTTTAAAAAGCGCATTATCCAAACGTCGACCTGCAAACCCTTGTGCTCCTTGGAAGGCTGTTCAATAGGAATTGTACAGTCCGTCAAAAAGTATGCAAACAATTCTTATTTTATTCAAGAAAATTATATCATTGAATTTGAGAGAATGTCCTCTTTATAGATATGAGAACTGCATTTGCATAAAGGGCCATCTACATATTTATTTTTGACTTGTCTTCAGATTTTCCAATAGCAACCACCATTTTTTAAACATTTAAATGATTCTACGTAATAAAAAATCCCCAGTTATAAAATTTGAGATAAATCAGTTCAAAATAACAGGAGATGTACAAGGAAGGCGGTTAAGTCTTTCTTTCAGTATATGCAAACGCAAAAAAATAGGTCACTGTATTAAAACTTTTCATTCAATCTGTTAATAGAGTATTATTCTCAAAGAATATTTGAGGTTTTGTTAAAGTTTACCGTTAGGTGCAAAGAAAAATTACTAAATAAGAATTCGAGATGTATGATTTTATACGCAAGTTTACTTGCAAAAAGTTAAAACACAAAAAAATGTTTCTACATAATATTTTTATACATAAAAAAGCAGTTAAACAATGCAAACTTTTATATGCATAGGTATATTAGTCATTAACTATTTACATTTTAGAAAGAATTATAGATATCATTTCTGTCAATGATCTGTCGCATTGCATGGAATCAATGAGATTGCTAACGAGATCTCAATATTTTATTTACTTTCTTTAAAAAAAAATCCGTGAATATATTGATTTTAAGCTGCCGACTTATTTGTCTGTATGAAAATTCAGATTGATAAAGATCGATTATTTGGTTTTACGTTACATTGATTATTTTACTAATATGTGAAGAGAAATAGACAAATTCCTTCTAAATTTCAGTGATTAATATTAAATAAAGCAATCTGAAAAAGAAAAAAAATTGTGTATTTGAGAAGTGAAAAAAATATTCTTATTTTGTGACATATTCTTCGATAAACTAAACAAAATGGTGTACCGTTGCTGAAACAAAACAAAACGATTTCCCATAGAAAAACCTTTCCCACCAAATGATATTTAAAATCAATTGTAAGAATTGTTTAGTTTAATTTTTTGATACTTAATCGCATTCAACCAGTAATAGTCTTAAATTAAATTAATTAATTTACCACAACCATTTTAAGCATTTGTTTTATTTTTTAAAAAGGCATTAATGACACTGCATTATCCACTCAGAAGAGTTAATATTTAATTTCATTGAATATTGTTTAATTCATTCATACATTTATTAATACATAAATTCATATTTTAAGCAGAATTTTCCATCCTTACCTTTTCATTAATGAAAGTTCTTATCAAATAATTTTATAACCAGAAACGGCTTTTATTTTTAATTTTAGTGGTTTAAACGTTAAGTCGCTGGAAATTCAATTGGAGTAGAATCTGTTAGGTGTATCGATTTTTCTTTTTGTTTCTTATTCATCTTTACACTTATTTTAAAAAGAAAACGATTTTTCTTAATCTAAAGTAACATCGGAAGACATGCTTTGTTTTCCGTTTGATTTCATAGATTTTTCCACCTGCCTGCGAATTCTTTTGCAAATTTAATGATGGCCCCTTAACACTCTCACTACGACACCCGCCCCAGCCGGCTTGGTAGGTTCTCTACGAGCCAGGCGGATTTTCGGGCGGGCAAGGGTCAAACTAGGGGTGTGGGTAGTAAAGCGAATTTTCCCCAAGCGTTTCTTCGAGGAGTTGAAACGTCCGCTATTCATAGCTGACAGTGATGAATTGATTTCGCCTGCAGGAAGCTTCAAATGTTTTCTGAAAGAATTGAACGCTGAACTTTCAAAATAAGATTCTGAAATAATTTTAACCTGTTATATATTTTAATAAACAAAATCTGTATTTATTTGAATGAAGAAATATTGAAGCGTAAGATTCTGAAATAATTTTAACCTGTTATACTTTTTACTAAACAAGATCTGTATTTATTTGAATGAAAAAATATTGAAGCGTAAGAAAACTGTTTAAAAATTTAAATTTCTTAGAAATTAATTTATTTGAGTAGATTTTTTCGAATTTCTTGTAATGAAGACAAATATCATTTTGAACGTTAATATATAAACAATGTTTCATTTAAAACGGGTTAACATTTTTGCTCCTGAAAATATAATTAAAATTATTTACTCATGAATATGTAATTTTTTGATTGATTGGTCTTGATTAAAGAATTCAAGATTTTAAATATAAACAAACAAAAACAAAAAAATCGTAAGCTGTGGTAATTGTTTTTAGTAATGTCCTGGATTTTTGAAATTTCTTGCAATTTTTCTTCTCGATGACAATACACAATTTTTAATATTTTTACTCCACACAAGAGGCGTTTCATAAGTGCAAATTTGTGTAAAAAATGATTTCAAGATTACATAATATTTATAATAATGAATTAAACAAAGATTAATCAGTGAGAAATAACTAAAATAAAATGCTTTCCCATTATATACAACTAAAGAAAAGTGTACATTTAAAAGTTGTTTTTATTAACTCTGTTTTTTCTTAAAGTCAATGCTGTAAATGGTTTGTGCAATAGCATGTAAAATACGAGACATTACATTTTATTTCTAAGCGATAAGGAGTCATATTAAAAAAAGCATATATCAGTGATATAACTTCATTTTTTAAAAAAGTATTGATTGAAGTTTTTCTACGAAACATTTGAGGGACCAATAATTAAAACACATTTACTCTAAAAGCTTTCCAAACTGAGTCAGGATTGAAAAATTTGAAATTCTCTGAAACATTGGCTAAAATTTAATGAATTGACTAAACAATCTCATAAAAAAAAATTCACGAAAAGATCAACAACTTTACTCAATTTCTACCGGCGAAATAAAAAATTAGAAAAAAATGAAAACAACCTCGAATAAAATATTTTACCTCAAACAATTTTTAAATATATGATAAAACCCTCCGAATCTAATGCAGTAGATTTATTACTTTCTGAGTTTGCTGCTTTTATTGCTGATAAGTTGCTTTATTTTATATTCTTCTTATTAAATAAAAAGATCTTTTCTTATAAATTAGGTATTAAAAAGACTAGTTGAAATTCAATTAATCGCAAAGACTTTAATCTAGAATCAACTATCTTGAGATATAATGAATGATGTATCAGTTATACTCTAAATTCATTTACAGTACGCTCAATTTTCTAGTTTATCTTTTTTCGTACAAAGGAAATATAGACGTTCGCCATTCTGTTTTATTTACTTACAAACATTTGTGCTTTCCTCATAAATAAATTCCCTTACTATTGTTACTATTTCTCCCCTAGTCTAAGAAAGAAGCATGTTTCTTGCATGCAGAAACATGTCTCTCTATGTTAAAAGTAGTCTTTTATCCTGTTGCGTTGTCATTACAAAAATGTACCATCAAATCAATCACCGAATTGTCACTAATTTTAGTGTCAAAAATACCCAAGAAGAGAAAACGCTACACCTGGCCTTTACAGCCTATTTCAGAACCATTTATGTTGTAAGTAGGGGTTAAAATTACATGGAACATGTGTCCGACAGATTTTTCTATGGAAATAAGAGCCTAGCATTGTATAGGAGCCTATTTTCCCTTGTTCAGTGTGGACACAACTGAATTCCGAAGGAGATGTTCTAAATATTCCCATTATTCTCAATCACTTCTAAAGGTTACCAGTTTAGGATGCAACAGGTTAATTTATCACTCCTGAAAGGCAGACCCTTTTTGCGGAAAAGAATTGTGAAATGTAACAATACTCTTCGAAAAAGTATATAAGGGCTTTCTCCTTACTCACTTGTAGATTTTAGTTAGAAAATAGTGCTTGCTAGTTCCGTACTACATATCTACTATACGAGTTAGTTGTTTCTGGAGAGTTTCTTTTACTGATATTGCTTCTGAGCTAATTTAAATTTAAGCAAGAGTAAACGGAAATGAACTATTTTGAGTCAGACTGAAATAGATGCCATTCTTTTCGGATCTACTTCAAGCGAGGATGAAATTTCAAGCGAAGATGATGACTGGCCAAAGTTAGATAGAGGAAATGATTCCTCTGTAATAACCGACAAAGCTGAAATTGATACTGAAACTGAAGAAGATGCAGATGACATCGATCAATCTCATCAATCAATAGCGATTGAAGAAGATGGAAAAGGGGCTGATAAAGATCGCAAAATTAGTTGGACGACAGCTATTGATAACTTCAAAATAGAAGTTAACTCGCCGAATTTTTGTAGCGGTCCAGTACACAATCTACCAACAGGATCGTACCCCTCGGAATATTTTAAATTATTCTTCACGAATAGTATGTGCGAAACTGTACGAGTGAATACTAACAAATATGCAGAATATATCCAGGAGAAGAAAAATATCACGCATTCAAAATGGAAGCCAGTTGAATTCGTTGAAGAAATATGGAATTTTTTGTCAGTAATGCTAATTATGAGTTTAGCCCGCCTACCAAAAATGAGTGATTACTGGGCAAGTAACCCAATGTTAGGAAACGACATGATAAAACGAACTATGACTAAGGACAGGTTTATGGAAATTTTGAGATACTTTCATTTGTCAAACAGAGAAGAAGAGAAAAATCCCCAAGGTGAAGGATATAATATTATGCAAAAGTTAGATCCCTTTATGAAAGATTTAAAGTTGAATTTCTTAAAGCACTTTTCCCCTTACAGAGAATTGTCTATTGACGAAGCACTTATTAAATATAAAGGAAGACTTGGAATCGTGCAGTATATGCCAATGAAACCAGCTAAACTAGGAATTAAAGTTTGGATGCTATGCGATTCCAGACTTGGATATGTTTATAACTTCGAGCCTTATTGTGGAAAGAAAGATAATGTCCCCCGTAGTGAGAAAGGGCTAGGATATGATGTAATTCGTTTTTTGTGCAGTTGTTTGAAAAGAACTGGGCATCATATCTTTTTTGATCGATTCTTTTCCAGTGTTCTTCTTATGAGAGACTTGTTGAACGCTGGACAATATTCAACTGGTACAATTATGCTAAATAGGAAATATCTCCCTGAAAACATAAAAGAATTCAAACTTAAGACTGCTGGAGAAAGCAAGTGTTTTCAATGCATTGAAACTCCAAATCTAACTTGTACCATTTGGAAAGACAAAAAGGAGATAGCTTTAGTGTCCACTGCCAACACGTATACGATTGAGTCAACAAAACGCAGAATTGGAGGTAATGTTACTTCAATTCCTTGCCCCCAAACTATAAGACAATATAACAAATTTATGGGAGGGGTAGATCTTGCAGATCAGAAGAGACAATATTATGATGTAGCCCGCAAGTCCTATAAGTGGTGGTTTTATATGTATCGGTTTCTTATCAATACTGCAGTAAACAATGCCCATATTATATATACATTAACTAATATGCCCAATCTGAAAAGACCAATGAATTTATATACTTTTAAGATGGGACTGATAGCTTCATTGATAAAAAACTTGCGGCCTTCTATCGCCACACCAACTCGAATCATTTCTCACAAACACGAGCGTGTAAAAATTGAAGGAAGGAAAAGGGTGTGCAGGCACTGTAGCAGTCTAAAAATTAAAACCCTTAGAAATCATGCAGTAGAAAGCACTTGGATTTGTCAAGCATGTAAAGTGTGCCTCTGCATAAATTGTTTTGAGCCTTATCATAATCAGCGTAATCTGTTTCAGCAGTTAAATGCTCAGTGAAAACCGGAAGCATCTAACGTGAGTATTTTCACATAAGCATATTTTACATAGTATATTTATATCCTATAATTATTTTTCATATAATTATAGGAATCGTTCTGAAGTCAATGCGGATAAGTGCAGAAAAAAATTGAGAAAATCCAGGTTTTTAATACAATAATTTTTTAAACTTTTGGTTCATTAATTTGATTAGTTAAAGTATATAAAGTCTTCTAATGAAGCAACGAGTGAATATTTTAATAACTAAAAATAATGTTATTAATTCCATCAAAATTTACAAAAACAGAAGACGTACAAAAATGGACTTATTATCTTTGGCTTCTGAGCGACTCATATGTAAATTTATATTTCTCTCCTTTTTTGTTATGCACTCAAAATATTTTTTGAAACTAACTTTTAAAAGAGCACCCTACCCAAACATAAAATTTTTTTTAAATAATTTTTTCACTCACAGTTTTAATATCATCTCTTTTTAAAATGTTTAAAAATTAAGATATGTATTTTTATTTAAATATTAAAACATATTTTTTGCTTTTCATTTCTATTTCTTGAAGTGTTTCTGGCCATAGATCACAAAATATAAAAGAAAAAAATCTGTCCGCCTTTGAATATCATTTGGATATTTGTCATTCTCACGAAATCTATTCCTTGATATTCTTCCGCTAATTTTTCATTCAAGTTAATTAATTTATGTAATTCTGTGTAATTTTTATTATATCTGTAACCATATGTTTCAAGCATAAAGATTTAATTTTACTATATTAATGGACATTTATAAGCATACATATGATGTAAAAAATCATTATGGCATTTTTTTAATAACGGATTATTCTATTTGTGTGAGTCAGCAAATATTTCTCTTTACATATGGTAAGAAACTGATTTGGTAAAATTAGTAGTCTTATTAAAAGAAATATAGTTCTAAAATCTCTTTCTGAAGCCTAATGCTAGTGTTCAGATTATAATATACTAATAGCGATCCTCAGACCGTCTTTTGCTTATTAATATCGAATATATATCTATATATTAGGAGCTTACGGATTTTCTTTCTATAAAT
Organism: Araneus ventricosus; assembly: GCA_013235015.1. NCBI lineage: Eukaryota > Metazoa > Arthropoda > Arachnida > Araneae > Araneidae > Araneus > Araneus ventricosus. Next base: position 45,953 of record BGPR01004816.1, read on the forward strand.
AATAAAAATGTATTTATTTCGAATTTAAAATAAATGCACGATACGAAAGGTGTAATTACAATCCCAAAAATTTAGCAAATAGCTAGTAAAAGAGATATAAATATTCATGGCAAATATAATTTCATGACAACGGTGCTCCACATTATTTTATAATTAAATAAATTATTTGAATATATTGAGCCAAACTTGCAATAAAAAGAAAAATATTAGAAACCCCTACTATCGTGGTAACAATTGAAAAAATATCATTATTTTCCCCATCCAGGACTATCAGTCAATTAGCCACCCCAGACTCTCCCAGAGCGTCACGCCCCAGTGGGCTTTCAACCGCCCGTAGTGAGGGGAAAAGGCAGACGAGTCCATTTAACCAATCCATATGTCAACAGAACCTCCGTATACAAAGGTAGTAAGATTTTGAGGGCCGCTAGGAGTCAGAGGGTTAAAAACGTTGGCCAATTTTTATATTCATAATCTTTATCTGTATTCATCATTAAAATAAACTATAAACATTATTAACACTAATGACCCACCCCCTAAGAGAAAAGCATTTTAAGCTTAGACAATTTTTGTGTCTTCGTCTTCAATACAACTTTTTAGAATTTATTTCTTTTGGAATGTTGTTCACTAATCAAAAGGATGAAAACGAAAAACATTTGTTGAGAAATATATCATAACGCTCATGGTATAAAGAAAGCACGAATTCTTTTCAAACGAAAGATACAGAAAAATATCCGACATATAGATTCAATTTTTTCTCTTATCTTCGATTTTGACAAGAAATTGTGGAATATTTTTTTCAACATTCATCTATTGAACATTTATCTTTCAGCAAACTATCTGCTGTCTTTCTTTAATGCAGAAATCTTGAAGTGAAATAATGTCTTATTTCGATTCAATAATTTCCAAGTTTCTGCTTTATTTTCTATTTTATCTTTTCAAAAACTCTTCAGTTACTCGAGAAAAATTATTTCCATTTCTTGTCTCCTTTTGTTTCTTTTTTATAAAGTGAGCCACAGCAAAATCTTTCATTAGCAAATCAACCAAAAACTCTAAGTATAGTGGCCTCTCACTTATTCGCTCCCTCTTTTATGCGCGTTTTTTCGCTGTCCCGGCCAGCGATATTAGGAAAACAATGATATTTCTTATTCATTTATGCGCTACACTGAAAAAGCCTCTCTCTTTTATGCGCGTCGCAAAAATTTTCTTAGTTCAAAAAGTTTTTTTTTCCGTAGAACAAAAACCTTTTTTGTTCTGCTTCTAGGAATGCATTCCCTCACCCTTCCCTATTGTTCAGATTCCAGGCACACATTCTTCTACCTTATACACAGGTGTGTAAGTGGGGTTCTTGTGATTGACGTCAATAAAAGTCGCATTTATATAGCAGTCAATTAGAAAAGTTAGTACGGTACGTACCACGTGGCATTGATCGCTAACGTAAGAACCACCTTTGGAGTTTTGGTAAGATGGTTACGTTTCAAAATGGCGAAAGAACGAAATTGTCTCTTTCGTTTAAAATGGATGTCATTAAAAATTCGAAGAAAATGATGCACCTCGAAAAAAGCTTTAGCTGAGCATTTAAATGTCCCAGAATCGACATTGAGAGGGATTTTAAAAAATCGGGAGGCGATAATTGTAGCTCATCGAGAATGTGGAATTCCGTCGAAGAAAAGAAGCAGAATTCAAGCAGGAAAGTTCGAAGAATTTAAGAAAGTTTTGGTGCTATGGCTTAAAGAAGCTCGTGCCTCGAACATTCCTCTTAACGTTGAGCTTCTAAGGGAGAAGACCATACAGCTGTCAAAGAGTTTTCAAGTGGAAAACTTTTATGCATCACATGGATGGGTTGAAAAATTTTAAAAATAGCCATGTGGAAAAAGTGCGAGTGTCAATGAAGGAACTTTAGAACAATGGAAAGAAGACTTTGTTACTTTAGTAAACGGATACGGACTGAAAAACATCTACATTTGTCACGAAACTGGACTCTCTAATGAACTGGTGCCCGACTGAACCTTAACATTCAAAGGTGAACCATGCCATTGTCTGAAAAAGTAAATAAAGACTAACTGTCTTGCTGTGTTGGAGCTCCAATGGTTTGGAAAAATGTCCACCATTGATCATTGGCCGATCAAAAAACCTCGCTGCTTTAAGAACGTGAAGAAGCTACCTTGCGACAACACTAGCAACAAAACGGCGTGGATGACATCGCACATTTTCTTGGATTTTCTTCATAAATTCGATAGGAAAATGTGAAAAGAAAAACGGAAAGTTCTCTTGTTCATGGAACAGTGTCCTGATCACCCACAATATCTTCCAACTTTCAACAACACGAAAGTTGTGTTTTTTTTCTGCAAATTGCACGAGCAGGATTCAATCTTTGGATCTGAGTGTCTTTCGTTGTATGAAAGTGCACCACAGAAAAACTTTAATCCGTCGACGTCTGGCTGCGTCAGTAACAAAATGTGTAACGAAAGACCATTTGCAGCAAGTTACCATCCTTGATGCATTTCATACGTTGTGCTCTTCATAGAGAAACATCGCTTAGAAGTGAATTAGAAGCTGCTTTAAGAAAGCAAGATTTTCGCTTCCATTAAAAATTGAATGTGACGAGCCAGAAAATGAAAGTGAAAATTGTGAAAATGACACAAACGAAGAACGGGATTGACATACTGTATCTGGCGGACTGGCTACGTGTGCTTTCAACGAATTCGTTGTTGAAGATGAAAATTTGTTCACAGCTTAGTTGGGAGAAATTCGAGACATCGCAGTTGAATTAAATGGTGGTGAAGTAGGTGAAGTGGAGGACAACGATGATGAAAAAGATGCGGCAAAAGTTCCCCCAACTCGCACAGTAGCGTTAGAAGCATTAGAAACTCTGCGCGACTATTTTCAGTTCAATTTCGGAAGTGAAGGAACTTTTTCACATCTTGATGAACTTGAAAAGACTCTTTTTAAAATTCACGGAAACAAAAACAATATTCTATTATAAATTATTTTGTGAGAGAGTAATAGGAGTAAAACGAAATTTGGGTATGTAAATGCATTTCCATTTTCTTCGTGTTCTTAAAAAATAATTAACGGAAGTTATATACGTATTTGCATTTTGAAACTAGTTTTATTTGCATTTTCAATAGTATATACATAGTATTAATTAACAATATATGTAAACTGTATTGATGTTTCTCTTTTAAGCTCCCCTTTGTGGTTTTTCACTTTTACGCGTTTTTTTCCGCTGTCCCCTGCGCCTGCGCATAAGTGAGAGATCACTGTATATGCATATCCGTTTGTTTTGTTGTAATGGCAGTTCACCTAGAAATTGTAAATAGTTGTAGTGCAGATGCCTTTCCTTAAAACATTATTAAACTTTACTTTTTGATAACCTTAAAATGATTTATTGCAAGTCGAGGAAAACCTAGTGATATTTATAGTGATAATGGCATAATTTTTGTCGTAGCTAATAATGAGTTAAGAAAATATTAAAGTATCAATTCAATATAAACGAAGTACAGAAAAAATTGAAGATTTCATTGCTTCAGAAAATCCTCCTTTGGCATTTTAATCGACATGCTACACCTCATTTCGGAGATTTATGGAAGCAGGCGTTAAATCACTAAACTATCACCTAAATAGAGTTGTAGGAAATACTGCGCTTATTCATGAAGAATTGAGTAGACTTGTTACACAAGTGGAAGTAGTATTAAATTCTAGACATCTTAATATCTTTCTACTGATCCTAATGATGATTTCGTTCTTACCCCAACCCATTTTTAGTTGGATCATCTTTAACAGTTTTAACATATTCCGATTTAACAGAAGAACAATGAATATGGTTAAATAGATAGAAATTCGTACATCGGCTTTTAAAAATATTTTGGAAAAAATGTTTTCAAAACAATCACGTGTTAGATGGAATAGGGGTGAGAAAATATTTAAAGAAAATGAAAGTGTTTTGGTTAAAAAGGAGGAAAATTCTAAAACACTTAATTGTAATTTGGCAAAAATAATTGAGGTTTATGCAGGAAAGGATAATGTAATAAGAGTTGTAATAGTGAAAACAAACAAAGGCATTTGTCAACGTCCAGCAAACAAAATAATAAAATCACCTTCCTATGATTAACTATCAATAGGTATTGCATATTTACATCTGTGTTTATATTCATTATCATATATTTAATAGTTCGAATGTTTTACTTATTTCATTACAGTGCTAATCAGTGAACACATTGTGTATTAAGAATTTCATTTAATTTTCATGTGGTTTTTATGTAATCCATGTGAAATAGTGTTGCGTGTAAACATTGCAATTGGTCCTAGGGTGTTGGAGCCTTTCAACAGTGAATTGGCATTTTGGCGATAAATGGTTTCCAGAATATGTGAGTGCGCCATTCCGAACTACTACGCTCCCACTGCTTTCTCTCGTTTTGAAAAACGTATATAGTTGTGTGGGTGCGTGTGGTCGTGAAATTTAATGCTGTGCTCGGGAACAAGGGTTCTGCTTTAATTTTCTAATTAAAAGGATATTACATTCTACTCCACTGCTCTCCGTGAATTTCGACGAAACAAACGCATTTCGGCGTCTTCATCTTTCAAAATGAGATTTATAATCTCCGTTTGGGATTTTTCTAAACGCGTAAATTTATCTGCATAAGTTGATTCACATTTGGAGCTCCTTTTATAAGCTCATCCTCAATACTTTTAGCACAAATCGTAAAGGATGTACGAAGGAGATTTTCGTTTTGTTTTTAACTGTGTCACGTCCATTTTCTTTCAGGCTCAAAATATCAACTGATAACCTAAACCGCACAAACGTTGGGCGCCATATATTATGTATCGTAAACTCTCTGCAACACAATAATTCAAATACAAAAGCAGGGCTGAAATCTACCCGGTGTCTGGTTTTGGCTGAAATGATCAATAAATAATAAATAGGCAAGGATGACACATAAAAGACATTTAATCACAGACACACACAACGCTACATGGAACAGTTACAAGTACATCTGATTTGTGAAAACAGAATAACAACAGCTGACGTCATTTCTGGTTGGCTCTGATTGGTTGATGAGACGATGCCGTTCGCAACAAAAAGTGTGTTGTCAAAAAGACCCGCGTGTGCTGACGGGTTAAATTGCTACTGCTATCGCGCAGAAAAATAAAGCGAAACTTCATTTTTTAGAATATAAAACCGAAAATAAGATTTCCAAATATCACAAATTTCTAATTGATTAAAATCGCATTTGATAAATGATTTGAAAAACATTCTTAAGATGTCATTCTTATCTCGAGGAATCTTGACTAATAGGTACTTAAAAGAAGTCATCGATTTATTCCTAATGTGATCGTCATAATTCTCTAACGTAATAAATCAAATGGAAATAAAATATCAGGAATATACAACAATAAAATTTCCATTTATCCATAACGAAGATGCAACATTTCGTAATTTAGATTCGTTTTCGTGGAAATGGGGGGGAACAAAGTATTAATTCGAATTTCGAAGAACAAGGGCGCTGCTATCGTTTATAACATACAAGGGTTAATTCTCTATATATAGCCTCCTCCTTAGTTATAGCAAGTAAATAATAATACCTACCTTGACTTCTCTTAACAATGATACATTTTAATAAGCCTGCAGAATTGGCGAAAAGGGAATAGGTTGTTTAATGCAGTTCATAGCATGAAGATGGCTTAATTTTAAATATTAATGCTGTAGTATTGTGCTGATTCAACTCCGGAAACGCGCTTTCTTCCGTGGGTTGACATGAGGCCAGAGACCAGAGTTAACACTACATTGTATTTCCATTGTTGTTCTTATCCCTCTGGCATCTGTCACTACTAATAATACAATCCTAGAACTTTTAGCTTCTCATATTGTAAAATTCACATATTTAAATCACATCCGTACCAAATGACTTGAACACTAATTTCCATCTACCAGCCCAGATTTAAATATCTAAGCTTTATATTAAAGAAAGGAAGATAACGGGTCCAATTTGGCACTTTAATAATAGATTTGAAATTTTATAAAGAAATTTCTGCAATATTAAAAGTGGTTAAATTCATTTTATACATTTTCAAATCGATATTTTATATAAATATATCTACAATCTGAAAAGTGGTAAATGTTTTGTATATATTTTAAATCTACATTTCTAACTATGCATAGGTACAGTAGAACCCCGCTAATCCGAACTAATTGGGACGGGAGCCTGTTCTGATTTTAAAAAATTCGGATTACCAGAAATTCCGATAAAAATAGAAAAGAAAAAAGATGTGTGCTAAAGAAAAGAAAATTATAAGTACTCAGTACAAATATCTCTTGAATTCTTTTATTCAAAAGCAATAGAAAGAGAATATGCCTCCGCTTTTCATTACAATAATGAGTGTGCTCCTGTATGAAGTGGCCTTATCTTAATGCGAATTGCATTAATTTCTTCAATGTATACAAAATTATGCATGCTGAAGAAGTCTTTTTTTGTTTTTAGTATGTTTATTTAAATCTTTTCAATTACATATAATTTTTGAAAAAAAAATCGGTTCGGATTACCCAGAATTTAGGATTAGCAGGGTTCTACTGTAATATCTCACTCTGACTCAGAGATTATTTAATGGAATATAGCTTATTACTTGGTAGTCTAGCAAACGTTTTTGTGTAGTTTCGAAATTTATTTTAAATTTTATTATTGGAAATTTTGAAGTTAGTGCTATTATAAATATGTATGTGACCCCTTAAGAAATCTTTAACATTCACACCGAGCGAAGAGGTCCCGAGCGGTCTAAAGATTTCCCCATAACATCGACGAAGGCCGTTCTGAGACGGTTGGCGTCATCTGAGGGGAAGTGAGGTTTAGAAATCGCTTAGGAGATAAAAACGGTAGGGGGCCGAATTATCCTCTCCAAATACAGCCCATTTCCTTACGGGAAGGTTATAGAAGAGATGGAGAAGTGAGGTAAATGACCATCAATGTTGGGAGAGTGCAATTCATGTCTCTTCCCTCAAAATCTCCCGGCTTTAAATGTGCTAGAATAAAAACAGTTGCCTCGGGATTAACGAGATAAACAGGGAACATTTTACTAGAACTTTTTGTTCCTGAAAATTAATACCTTTGGTTTTAATACGCAATTAACGACGGCAAAATAATGCGGGATGGCTCCTTTTCCTCCCGTGAATATACTGTCGCGGATAAAAAAAAGTAGGCTCCCCTTATTATTTTGCTTTCGTTCATTGTGTATTAAAACAAAAGGTACCAATTTTCAGGAAATAAGGTGTAGTAAAAGATTAAATGTTAAAAATTTAAGGGTTCATATACCTATTTATAATAGTAGTAACTTCAAAATTTCCATTGCAAGCACATAAATTTCTTAACAAATTTCGATACTAGATGAACAATTACTCTGGAATACCAAGTTTCATCATCCCAGCATTTTTTGTTTGAAAATTTCATTTGCTTATAATTTTTGGGATTTCTAATGTTTATTATTTATGAATTTTGAATTTTTATTGATATCTTGAGAAAAAATATATCTATTGACCTAGAATTTGTTTATGTATTAGTATGAATTATTCTGCACATTTTACACTTTTACTTTTTATTTTAAAATAATATTGAGTACATGTAATTATTTATCAAAATTGATGTTAAAAATTTTGAATAGCAACACTTATAAATTTTAACAGTAATCGAAGTGGATGGCTAGTTAATAAGCCTATGCAGAATTATAGCATATTCGCACGAGAACTTTGGAAGTTACATTAAGTTTTCTATATTCGCTGTAAAACTATGCACTTCATGGGGCGTCCTTTATGTCGAAACCGTTTCATTTTTAAATAGAATCATTGCATCACTTTATGTTATAAATTAAAGTGGTGAATTTTTACACTATTTATTTTTCACACATCAAGATTTACCAAATGTAAAATGTAGATCATTACTTTGAGAATAACATTTAAGTGCGAAATAATTTTAAATGATACTACCAACATTTAAAGGGAAAACGTCTCTATCTAAATGTGGAGACGACCCCTCTTCTATTTAGAACACAAAATGCCGAATATTTTCAGATATATTCGTGTCATATTAACTAAAAGTTATTTCTTGGGGTATTTTTCATGATGTAGATGATTACATCAAAAATCGTTGTTTCTGTTTAAAAGTTTGAAGTTATTGCAATTTTGAATAGTTAGATGACCCCCTTATGAAATGTTTAAACATAGAATCTTTTAGTATACGTTATTTCTTGAAGATCGGTACTTTTGTTTGTAATGCGGAATGAATGATCGCAGATTAATGCTGGGACGCTCTTTTTTGCACGAGACTGTATATTCACATGGAAGGACAGAGATAGATCTCTCGTCTACGAACTTCGTTCAAAATTTACCAAAAAATCTGCGATTGAGTAAAATCTGCAAGACTGTAAAATCATCCTCCAAGATTTTTGCGTTTTTGTCTTCACAGGCAGACATAATTCGTTAAAAAAGGATTTTGGGTATTCAGGTGGCATAGAACAAAAACATTCATCAAACATTCAAATATCAAAGAAGAATATCTTGACAATTACAAGACATCTTTGTGTGATTCGTAAACGAGAACATGAAGTCTTTAACTATTAAATTTCATAATTGTTGTTTACTTATGCCAACTAACATTAACACCAATTTTCTCTGTCGAGTGTTTTTTTTTTTCTTCTTTTTTTGCTAATTTGAAATTTTTGTTTTTCATTTCGAATTCAAATGAGAAATATCAGTGTCAGATATCTAGACATATTTAACAACTGTGCACATGAAAAGAATCTATTCCTGTACAGCATCACTGAAATTGTAATCTGATATGAAAGTGATGGTAAGCTTCAAAACTCTGAAATTATCGTTGAGTGTGAGCAAAAGAATTATGACTAGTACTCGTGTACACAAACATATCTTGATGATATAATATTAACAACGTAACTGCAGGAAATATAATTTACATGAGGCAGTCAATTTTCTTAACAGTACAGTTAAATTTATACACACGTTCTAAATACTGGGAAACTTCATCACAGGATTTGGAACGTGTTACGGAAGAATAATCCGTGTTTTATATACATGTCTAGAAGAAAGTGCGCATGTCTTTAAATGTTTAAACGCATGTTTTCTTATCTTTACTAAGACGTCAAGGCCATTTTACGAATGAAAGAATTGCAATGAGTTCCAAAATAAAATGGGCGTGCTCCATTTCACGTATCCCATGTGATGATAAATTAACTTCATTATCATTAAGTAAAATGTTTATTTTCTTTCTTCTTCCTTGATGTTACACACACTGAAATACAAAAAGCACTTTTAGTGAAACTTTTGACACTGTTTGTAGACAGTGTTATTCAACGAAATAGCTTCTTTTGTCTTAATGAAAATTTGTTCTTGTCAATGCTCGCCAAAAACAGAGATAATATAAGATCTTTAGCACTACGAAAACTAAGACTGCTGGAAATGAAAATAGAGGATCATCAGAATAAGAAATTTCAAGTACCAAAAATAGACTTCAAAGCAAAGAATTATTTTGAACTTATTAACTGGCAACTATTTGGCCGTTTTGAACGATCTCTTTTGATGAATGTGCCTTTTAAAGACATGTTGGCCATGGTAAAAGTTTGAAAAACGGATGAATGGTTAAAATATCCATGCCATACCCAAGCTGTAGAAAGATGTTTTCGCTTAGTGCCTGAAGCATTGGAAAGTGTCTATGGAGATGAGAAGAGACTGCTTCATAATGAATAGGAAACAATCATGAAGTCTTATCAAGCATTATAATATCAAAAAGGATTACAATCTTTAGAAATATGTAAATCTTCAAATTAATAGAATTAAAAAATCCATGATGTAAGTTCACTTTTTATAAGTTTTGTGATTTACTGCTTTGACTATTAAATTTATACTTCATGTATTATTATAAAATTATAATTATTTATAAGTTTGAATAATCTGCCAATTTTCAATATTTTTCATTAATTCAAAATTTTGAATAGATATTTGTAAAAATGTCAGCTTTTAACTGTTTTGGGGGGCGCTCGGGCCATCAGAATATATGAATGAATTTTAATAATAAAAAAGAAATCTAAACTAATATACCAAAACAAAACTTTCTTACCCGGGGCAAAAGGAAATTTTAAAAATATGTTTTAATAAATTTCCAAAAAAAAATGCAATTTTTAACTATTTTTGGGGCACTGAAAGATATGAATGGATTTCAATAAAAAATATATATATAAACTAATATACTTAAGAGACAACTTTCACACCCCACGCCAAAATTAATTTGAAACAAAATTTTTAAAAATTGTAAATTTTTATAAAAAATTCAAATTTAACTATATTCGAGGCGCTTGGGGCACCGGTAGATATAAATAGATTTCAATAAAATTTATTTTATAAACAAATAAACTTAAGACATAACTTTCCAGTCCCCACGCCAAAAATAATTTCATTTTTTTCCCCTATACTTTTCGATCCACCCTATTGTTTTGCTAATTAATAAATATTTTAAAAAAATGTTTCCAAAAATTTCAAATTTTAATCAGGTCAGAAAGCTTTTAGCGTAAATGAGTTTTAATTATTGGTTTCACCTGAAAACGCTCCAGTCAGTCCACTGTTGAACGGGACAGCCTCGGGCGGGCCCGAGCCCAGAAGGTTAAAAGCACACTTTTCTTTAGTTCTACAAAAGTAAAGCATTTTATTTTAATTGTTACTCACTATTATTCTTTTTGTAATTCATTATTATAAATAAAATGGAATGTTTAAATAATTTTTTTACAAATTTACAACTATGAACAGCTTCATGCTTCGAACTGGAATTTAATTCAGATAATCGATTAAATGATAATTAATTTATAAATATATTCAAGCTGTGCATTGTCATCTAGAGCTGAAAAGTGCATGAAACTTCAAACTTTAGTTGTATATTACTAATAAAAATTACCACGGCATGGCATTTTTTTAATATTTTGTTTATATTCAAAATCTTGAATCTTCAATCCAACCAAAAAATTATACATTCATATTTTCTGGAGTAAAATTTAATCCAGCTTAAATGAAACATTGATTTTCCAAAAGTTGCAAATGATATTTGTCTTCATTATCAGAATTTCGAGAAAACAACATAAGTAAATGAATTTCTTAGAAATTTAAATTCATGAGCAGCATTCTTGCACTTTAATTAAAACATTTTATTATTTCATACAAATCGACTGGGAATTTAATAAATAAAAATATCTATAAATTTTTAAAATTATTTCAGAGACCTATATTGAAAGATAAAAGCATAAAATAATTCAGTACGCAATTCTTGCCTTGAACTTTTGAATTCATCTCACAGACAAAGTAATTCATCACTGTCATCTATCCATCGAAGACGTGTGTCCCCCGAGGACACTTGTTGAAAACTCGCTTTACGACCGGAACCCCTATTTTAGAACAGTACCATGCCGAAAACCGACCGGGCAATACATAACAATTTCAGAGGGATAAAGCCGGGTTAGTACTCATAGGATTAAATTATTATAAAATTTCAGAAAAGGTAACGATAATAACGATAAATTATGTTTTTCAACAATAATATCGAAAGATAAATTATTATCTTTTAAATTATTTTTATTACCAAGTCATATTACATGGGAATAAATCTATCAAAATTCAGGTAAATAAAATTTTTAGTATAATGCATATTTTTCAGATTATTTCATATTATGAGCATTTTAAAATGTTACAAAAATAGCACAAATAACAACGAAATTTAATTTTTTCATTTCAAAAAACGAAAATAAAATTTTAAAATATTAAAAATATTTAATTCATTTAAAACCAGGTACCACATGATATTGTCTTATATCATAAAATTAGAAAAAGTAATATTGTACAATATTTCTCCCAATATTGAAACAGTGTAAAACGTAAAATTTTTTCAATACTGTACAATGTTTTTCCATAATATTGGATAATGTCATAAAATACAGTATAATATTATACCATATTAAATAATATTGTACTATACTGAATAATATTATATAATATTAAAATATAGTGAATATTTTATAAGTACATTTCAGAAGCATGAAAAAATATTAATCATTTAATTCCAATCTGCTGAACTTATCTGGGTAATACTTTGCGATTTTTTGAACACCTCTATTTACAGCGAGCTTTGAACCCGGGATCTTCCGCAGAGAAACTAGAAACCTTACGGCTGAATCAGCTAGACTTGCGTCAGAGAGCGTAAATGATGATAATAAAATTTAGTTACAGAGTTTACATCTCTACGAAATTTTATGCACATTAACATTTGATACGAATAGTCTTTTTAGTTAAATTATCTTTTATCGTTACAATTTCGAGTTCAAAATTAAATTAGAAGTCAAAGAGGAAGCAATTTTAGCTCTTATATCTATCTAAGTTTGCTAATTTAATAAATTAAGGCAATAAGGTTTCAAAGTAATTATAATAATACGTTTGACAGATTTTCAAGTAATTTTGAAATTTATTTATTCCTCTCTCAATGTACAAGACGCCTTTAACATTTATAATAACAGTATTGTTTGAAAATCAAATACAAGATTCGCAACAATAAATCACGTGCATATTTTTACGATGATCATCGTAAAAATATTTGAGTGTTATTCTCAAGAATAACACTCAATTTTTTTTCCTCACAGAACTATAGATAATCCATATGTGAGAGGTGTTTTATGGTTAACTTCATTAGCTGAATGCGGCCCGCCTTCTATATACAGTAAAAAAATGATTGTGTAAACATAATTATTCAAATGAACATTTTGTAAAATATTTTTTCAGACATATTATTCAATGTTGATTAATATAGTGTTACGGTATCATTGTGCTGCCATCTGTCGACTGTGAGAATAACTTCACCTTAAAATAATGAACAAGGCTGATACATATAGTGTCAAAATATTACCATACCTTTTATTCTTTCCGTCTGTTGACGGAAAGAATAAATTCATCTTAAAATATTGAACAATACAGATAAATGTAAAACTTATAATATCTTTTTCGCTGAATTGAATAGTATCATATAATATTCAGCATCTTAAAGAATAATTGTTCCAGTGGAGTGTTTTGAAATAAAACATCCAATCGAGTGATATCCTGAGTTAAAGTGAAGATTTTTATGAAAAAAAACATTGTTTTTATATTATTTGTGAAAGTTTAGTATTTCGAAAATTTTTCTACATACAATACAATACTATGTTACGGTATTCGGTGTTCATAATATTGTGTAACATTGTGAAAATATTATATAATATTTCTGTGCCACTGGGGAAGCGCATTTGATAAGAGTTTTTAAAAACATTTTAAAGTTACCGTTCTTATCTAGAGGTATCTTGAATAATTGGTATTTTGAAGAAATAACCGATTTTTTCCTATCATACTTGCCAAATCCCAAATATAATAAATTAAATCAAATCAAGATATCCGGAATGTATAATGTGAAACATAAACAATTTTTATTTATCAATATCAAGGAACCAACATGACGTCATTTATACAGAGTTTTTTGGAAATGGGGGAAGACTCGAAATAATTTATTCCAATTTTCACAAATGAGTGCGTTCCGTCGTTTATCACAAAAGAGTAAATCGTCTGTATGTCCTCCTCCTTAGTTACATCTACAATTCAAAAATAGTACTTACCTTGCCCATCTCAAGAACGATACATTTTTGTCAAACATGCAGACATGGGAAAAAGTGAACATGTAGTTTAATGGAGCCCATAGGCCTGAAGAGGATTTAATTTAGTAGAGTACTCTTGTAGAGTACCAATAATTTAAAACATATGGATGCATAATTTAAGAAGTGTAAATCATTGATCAAATTATTAAATTTCATTTATTCTTTCTCATAATCTATATATTAGATCCTATATTAAACAAAAATGCAAGAAATTAAATTTTGTTGATAAAGTTAATATACTACCTCTTTCAGAATACATTAACACTTCAAAAATAATTTAATTTTTAAGAAATAAACATTCATTCTTATTCAAGATAGAATGTAATTTCCGTAAAGAAAATTCAATTGCGATTTTTTTAACTCTGCAAGAAATTAATTTTTGTTGCTTAATTTAATACTATACTATCTTTTTCAGAATATTTTAAAACTTCAACAATACAAGATACAAAAATTGATAGAATGCAATTTCCATAATGAAAAGTTCTTTGTGATTTTTAAATCTGCAGGAAATTCATTTTTTAAAATTATGTTAATATTATACTATTTCTTATAAAATATATTAAAACTTCACCAATACATTAAATTTTAATAACATTCATTATTATTCCAGATACAAAAATTGATAAAATGCAATTTCCATACAATAAAATTCATTTTTGAAATTTACTCTTCTGAATTTTTCCAACCCTAACAACAAATTGTTCTACTAAGTTGTTACAATAAATGTTTAATACTCAACATAATGTAACACTTTTTAATTGAACCAACGTAATAAATTACAAGACATTGCAACTGCATAACATTTCTAACAAAAAATGACTAGAAACCAGAGTGATTTGTTGTGTATAAAAACAATCAATATAAGACAGTGTAATAAAATAAACCAAGAGCTGAGCATTACTGAATGACCTTTGTACGTAGAGTGGCCCTAGGTCAGGATTTTAAACTCCCATCACACTACGCTCATACTGTCCAGCATAGTGAAAATCAACATCTCTAAGATACCATTAAAGATTTATTACTCGTTAAAGGATTTAGCTGAAAGTTAAAATTGGGTATTTCCATTTCATATCGATTATGCGAGTTGTTTTAAAATTAATTTAAAGATCGATGGAGGAAAATAGATATTTTCCTGTAGATGGCCAACAAGGTTGTAACAGAAAAATGATTGGATGGATCTATATAGAAGGATGCCTTTGACTTAAAAAAGTCGCAAACCTTCTCCTCCCTCAAGTACATTTGAAGGAATCAAAGCAAGTCTAGGCATGTCTCTTCACTGTGTAGCATCAAGTATACAGCTATTTTTTGAGATACGGTTGAAATTGCAGCCAAAATTTCCAAGTGATTTCATTATTTCGTCGCATTTTACGCAAATGTTATACTCTGTCCAAAACTAAACTTTCACACACAGTCATTTTAATTTTTTAAATTTTGAGTCGATATGATACACATAAAAAATCTATTCAATGATTTCCAGCTCCTTTGGTTGATTTAATGATGTTTAGATAAAAGGATTTTATCACTAAATAATTAATTCTAAAGTTCTAATTGACAACAGTTGTCCGTTAAAATGTTTATTGTGGACTTAGTGACTTTTGCTTGAACAACGACCATTTATATATTTAACTATTTTAATTCATACCAGTCTAAAAGTCATTGTTACGATTTTTAAACATTTTATATGGTATAAACTTCTGCGAATGTTTCGATTATTCTTGAATATCATATAAATTATAAGCAAAACGATTAATATATTTATTAAATGTTATTTATTTCAACGTCATCGTTATTTGCTTCATGAATTTAGATTTTTCTAAAACAGACGATTAATAAATTTATTGTTTCCTATAATTTTCTATAAATGAAATTAGCAAATTTTAAATATTTTATTCTAATATATATATTTTTGAGGACCTTTAAACATGAAAAAACACTGTTTATTCTTATAAAGATTAAGGAAAGAAACTAATTTTTTATAACGTGCTTTCAAAAATATTGGATTAGGTTTTTCAGTCGTGTTTTTCCTCACACATCCGATATTGTAATATGTGATATTCATTGATTTGTGTGAAATTGACAATGGTATATATTTTTTAAAAAACTCTTTTTAATACTTTAATTTTGCTCTTTAAACATTTGATTACTTAACAGCAAAACATTTTAAATTACAGGTTAATTTAATATTTTAGATAATTTATGGTGATACCAGATAATTTATTTTTAAATTCTAATTTATTTTTATTTTGACTGCATTTTATTTTTAAAAATATAATGCAATCAATGAAGCAACATAACGCTACAAAACACCACACCATAGCCCTGCATCTGGAATCAGAATGGTTGATTCTTTAGGCAGTTGGATAAGGATGAAGCGTCTTCTAATATTTAAAAAAGATGATCGATTATACACTTATTATTTTTAATTCACACATTATACGAACATAATCAGTAATATGATTACATTTAGGATCTGTTAAATTAAAAGATTATGTCAAGTAGTTCAAAATAAAGTCTGAAGTCCTAAAGTTCAATAATTTACTTTTTGCTAGAAATGTTATGTTAGGCAAAGGTTATTTAACATTACGTCAACATTATTATCATGTTTCTTAACCTTCACTTAAATATCAGCCCTAATATGCTCATACTTTGAATACTTAAATTAATAGATGATGTCAAGGACAAATGGACATTATTTGAAGCATACTTTTTTGAAATGAGAACTTTGATAGAAAAATGGGAAAGCTCTTTGCCTCGCTTTTCAAATAATTAGAAGAAAGTATTCATTGTTCCATTACATCGAGCATGAAGTATTTTATTCTTGTCTGAGTTGCTTAGGATGTTACTTAGACACCCTATATATTGTGGGATACAATCGATTATGAAAGAGAACCCATTTGCAAAGTAAAAAGATATAATATATATTTTTCCCTTCAAGGGAGTCAAATTACCATTCGCAGTATATACATTCATAAGCTTTTAAAAGAGTTGCAATTTGATTTATTTTAAATTGTTTCATTATTTTAGTTTATTCATTTAGTATCAAATCTTTTCTTTTCTAATTATTTCTCCTGTTATGACACGTGAGTATTTCTATTGTGTTTTTGCACACGCCCACTTTTTTTTTTACTTTCCTCTGTATATTTGATAGTAAAATCGAATGTTTATATTTGTTTTTAATGAACACATTTCATTATTTACTTTCAATTTAATGCTGGCTGTATGAATGTGCGTAGTTTTTTATATTCTTTATTTTTTCCTTTTCCCTTCCTGTTGGAATAGTAATAAAAATAATAGTACTTCAGTGAATAATAGTACATTTCTTCATTTTATCTTTTCAGTTTTAATTATTAGAATTCCTGATTGTTCCCCCTTAGTTTTACAGACATCCGTTCTATCATTTCAGCCTATACAATAATCTAAAATCACTGTACTTTTATGAGAAGAAATTAAAAACTGCACTTTACATTATATTTATTTTTCCGAATGACAAAATTAACAACTATTCTTCCAGGTGTAGCAGCATTGCTGGATATTCAACATGTGTGCTGTTTAGCAGGACAAGGGTATGTGGCAGATCCTATCGCACAAAATCGCCATCCTTCTTACATACTCATAGAAGACAGCGACCTCCAAAACGGTAGTCCACTCATGAACCACATTTTTGAGGATGATGATGAAGGCGATGAAGATGAGGGTGTCTCTGAATAGTATCAAAATATATCCCAAAAGAAATTATTTGGAGGAAAACGAGGATTTGGGGAAAAAGAGCATTCGGTGAAAAACCAGGATTTGGTGTAAAACATGGCCCTGGCAAGAAACGTGGATTCGGAGAGAAACGAGGATTTGGAGAGAAGCGTGGTTTTGGCAAAAAGAGAGGGTTTCGTGGAAAAGCGTTTAAACTGATGAATTTGCAAATCACCAAAAACCATATTGGCTGCATATTTTGAAATCATATGTCATTAAATATAAAATGGAACATTCTTTACATCATTTGGAATCATATTAAGGAAAATGTGGGATTAAATTCATTTTACAATGCTAATATAAGTAACTGAACTGACATGGATTGATATGTAGAGCTGGGCGATGAACAGACTTTATCATCGCGATATATCATCTAAGATAAATCGATATTTCTCGATATATCGATATTTATTATTAATTTTTTGGGGTATTGAATTGTAAATCGCCTCTTTTAAGAGAATGCTTAATCAGAATTCTACAAAATAAAAGAAAGTTCCTTTTTATCTTGTTTAATTTTCATTTCATATAATAAAAATATTCGAGTTTTTCCTTCCAATAAAATAATTAAAAACAATGGCGATAAAATCTCTTCTACAAAGTGTTGCAGTAGCATTTTATTTAAGAAAAGTCTGTATTTTACTATATATCTTAACAATTCAACCATTTAAATAAATGAGTCATTTTTTTAAATTTTAGATTCTTTCCTGCTAATTTAGTAAATATAAATTTCTTTCATCCCTCACAAATTAAAAATACATATTAATGTCTTTTAAATGTAAAATTAAGTCCCTCCTATTTGATAATAATATTAAAAGTTCCATATTGACACACTATTAACACAATTAGGTACATATATACAGTTCAGAAGAATCATTATACAGTAATAAGTTAAATTAAGCTGCTTTTGCAGTAAAGAGCAAAATGAGTGTCGACAAGGCGGAGACATTCTAAAAGTAAAAAAATACATGTTCGGCTCTTCTGTGTGAGTATTGAAAACGGAGCAAAAAGTTTGCATCTGGTCAGTGCGGTTGAAGCTGATGGAATCACAATTCGTGCAAAACTGTATAAAAGAGCAAGTAGCGTAGCCTAGCGGAGGGGCCAAACTAAGTATACAGAGGAACGTAATTAAGCAATGTGCACTAATTTCGAATTAAAATACAGTGAATTAATGGATATAAAAGTAATAGGAAAAACATACAGAAGACAAAATACATTAATATTGAGAGAAATAAAATAAAATATTAGGATGCGGAACAGCACCTATATTTGGCCGCAGATATTTTCATAACAATAAGAAAAAACGCATAATAAATAAATAAACATAATTAATGATAAATATAAAAATATATTGAAAATCAATAACAAGAAATAATAATCAAATGAGAAAAAGAAATAAATAAAATTTATAAGCTTCATTCAGCAGGGTCTAAAAACAAAAAGTGCACTCAAATGTATTCACAAAAAGAAAAAGAGAAATAAATACTACAATCAAGAAAGGAGAGGAACAAAATTCTACAGTTAAAATATAAATATAAAAAATAAAATATAAAACTAGAATCCAAATCTCCGAAGTGTTACCCATCTTGTCTATCGGGCGGTACAATTAAACATAAACCGTGAAACTGATTTAGCAGTTTTGAATTCGAGATCAACTTTCAACAATTTTTAGAATTAGTTGGTTCTTCAGTAAATATTAGTGGACAGCATTAGCTCATTTCTAGTCAAATTCTTTCGAGAGCAACTTTCTTTAAATGTAGCTTCTATACGATAAAATCTGACACGCGTTTAACTTGGAAGCAAAGATAATTAAATGTCAGGAGATTCAAGCGCAGTTGCATTTAGCATATCCTGAAACTCAGGGTAAACAGATCCTAAAAGCTTTCAACGAAACACGTGGGAAGTAATTGCCTAACAACTGACAGAATATGGAAATGATACCTGAGCATGAAAATGGGAGGTATTACCTAAGAGAGGGAGAATGGTTTCAGGAAGCAGCGTTCTCCAATATTGTTTGACCAGTTATAATGGATAAACATTGATATAAGTGATTATTCAAAATGCTCTTAAGCATATTTAATGCTTAAGAGTGTCTCGAATATATTTCATCTAACTTTATGAGAATGTATACATTATTTTATAGTATTCTGTAAATTCTGAAAAAGTATTTAAATATCGTTAAGTAACAACTTTTAGGGCTGCTAAAATTTTATAAAAACTAACTTGGACAAAAAGCTCCCTTCTAAAAGTTATCTAAATGAAAATTACAAGAAATCGTTAATCAGTTACAACTATACCATTGAATAAAATAATGGATTACTATGAAAATTAATTTTTATCATATTGAAGATATTGAATTTTTTAACTATCTTTTATTCTATGGGGAAATACAGGAGAGCTAACCTTTCGTAATTGAAAATAAAGTCAAGAGATGGCGCTGTCTTGTTTATTCTCTTAAGGATATTCTTGCAATGTTTCAAAAACCAACTTCCATTCAAAGAAGAGAAAAAAGAGGAAGGAAAGGAAGAAACCTTGTTTCCAGGGAAATTTCAAAATTTGACACATCGTTCCCGGATGAACTCTTTACTGCCTTCAAAGTAGTTTTCTTTGCAAAATAAATGACTGATCTAAATATTGAAACATATTTTTAGCGACAAGTTTTTTCTCAGCTGATATGAATCAATGAGAAATATAATCGCGAATTCATGGAAATCTTTCATATTACTTAAGTTTCATGATTTTGAACCATTCTCTTTTTCAGCAGATATTTGATGTGTCTAAAAATAATTTTTTAGTATAATTTCAATTTATTTTTCATCTTATTATCTAATTACTAATAATGCTGACAGTAATTTTATAAACAACAGCCAATCAGATGTTTCTAATTAAATTTTAGTAAGTAAAAAAAATGGAAAGCTGAAATGCGCTACAAATGAATTAATTTCAAATATGTCTTTCTTATTTTAGAGATTCAGCGCTTTAAGTCGAAACTTACAACTTTATCTAAAGATTTACTTGCATTGTTCATAGATTGCATTTGTCATTGTTTACTTGCATTGTATTGCGACTGTATGAATGTCCGCAGTTTCTTATTTTCTATACTTTTTTGCTTCCTGTTAGAATAGTAATAAAAATAATAGAACTTCAGTTAATAATAGTACACTACTTCATTTTAACTTCTCAGTTTCAATTTTCAGAATTCTAGACTTTATTATTAATTATTTAGAAACTATTTGTAATGGAATTATTAATCTTTCATATTTCAGGAGATTGGAGGTATGTTGCGTCTGATACCCTAGTTACTATAGAAGGATTATCACACTGATGGGTCGGGACCGTGCAGGAATCCGGAGCTTAAATGGAGCTATTGTACGAATTACTTTTACAATAATATTTTAAACATTCAGACTTTTATTTTATAATATTATAAATCAATATATATGAAATATTTAGCAAAGCCAAAGAACTATTCCCAACAACAAAACCGATTCATGATTCAAAACCGAACTAACAACAACAA